>JAPYZI010000982.1:0-38319 GCA_030523105.1 Ophioninae sp. A BG-2022a
TTCGTTATGATTTTCTCTTCAAAATGCTTTTTTAATCATTAATGTCCGATGATTTTTCGATTTTTGGCAGAATTTCAAAGTTGGACCATCGATTTTTGCGAATTTTTCCATACATACCCCTTTGTGTTTTTTTTAGCGATTTTTCAACTGGAGTTTCCGGGAAAAGTATGACAGATATCGATACGAATCCAACGCCATTATTTAAGTTAGGCAAAAACCTTTTCCAAACCCCCCAAATGAATTCCGATAGCCTACGGGAAGGTCATCCTACGACCTTTTGAAATATCGTGATTTTTGAGATTCTGGCAAAGTGGCCGGGGGAAAACGAAAATTTTTTTTTCCGTTTTTAACCTTTTAAAAGGATGTATTTGATCGGAAATTTTCCGCTAATTACGAATCTGCCCGAGTTTTTGCCAAAAGTGCAAAATTAGACTGGGAAAATGCAAAAAACAATCTATACAATTTTTTTTCAAAATTTTGATTAATGCCGAGCATGTTCCTCTTAGAGCAAGCGTCCTGCATACACAAAATAAATTTCATTCCAAGTGGTTCACCAGTATAGGAGAAATTGGATTTTAAAATTTCGATGTGGCCATGAACGTGTTCGTCATTCCCTTAAGCGCTACATAGCATCCCCAGGACACCCTGTATATATACGAGAACCTCCTGGAAGCGGCGTTAACTTCGACCTATGGAACTTCCACCGTTCACCCCCAGCATAATTACTATCATAAAGCAATCTTCCGGTTTCGCGTTATACCGAGCCCATCGCGCTACCACCGCGTAGTCCGGGCTTTCCCCAACTCGTTCAAGTCCCAACCTTCTCACTCTTCTCCCTATTGCTCCTTACTATATTTTCATTCTCGTTCCATTCAATGTTCACTTCGGAGGCTTGTACTAGTTCTGGAAAATGCCTGCTGGAGCTCGTTCCAAAAAAAGAAAACTCAACGTTGCGGAATAAAGGAGTAAGAGCATGAGGAGTCGGGAGGGCGAAGGGAGGTGGCGAAAAAGTCAATAAATTACGTCCATGGATCGGCGCTAACAACGCTTCGCAAAATTTCATTCTTCTTGAAAACGAAAATGAATCTGTTGCTTACATTTCCCTCGATAAAATTTTCCAAAGATATTTCAAGGTCATGAGCTTAAAATGGAATCTGCCTTGGCAAAGTCATTCTTTGCAAAAGATATATCTCGTTGGAATTGTTTTTTTTTATCTTTGTTTTTAGTTTTCAGAAGTATTCCAAATGTTCAAACGAAAATTGAAGTATTTCATGTATCTTTGGAAATAGACGTCATACGAAAAAAAGTTTCGAAGGAAAGATATTCATTTTCTAACACAAAACACTATTCTTCAATAGAAAGAAGTACTCGTTTCTATTTGAAAAACTGCAGATGACAGCGAAGTAACCTTGAAAATGGTGTCTTAATTATACAAACCCAGCCTTATCTTTTTCCTCGCTACAAACGGTGAGACTACTGTTTGAAACATTTTTTCCTAAAGCGCTTTCCTCTTGAAATATCGCATCGATCCTTCTCGAAAGTCACACCCTGTACATCCACCCCTTTCTCAATGTGTATTTTCTGAACGAGTAAAATGAACACAATTTTATTGAACGCGTCGCATTTTGATGTCCACCATACTTAACGAGCAGGAAATTTGTGAAATTTTCGATTCGCACGCACATCGTTATTTCAGATTTCATACGATTTGTCGATCGAAAGGAACGCGTGGTGCGTTTTCCTCGATAGTAATTCGATGAAATTTACAGCTTCTCTGTACCTCGTAACATGCACACAGTCCGATAAACCTGACACCAGTCAAACAGGCTCCATATTTGCCTGAGGGATGAAACAGGACGGAATAGAAGAAAAGCCCTTGTGAGGGGATGAGTTGCAGACGACGCAAGTTAATTACAGCGATCAACCGAAGTCACGGCTTTGGTTGTGCTAACTCACAAAACCCCTGAGGACCGCTCGCCCCGATCAATCGCAGGCATCCATGGAATGAGGATGATGGAGCGTGTTGGAGAGACCGGAGGATGAGGTCTCTGCCACACGTAGGGATGGTCGCCCTTGTCCTCCCTCGCGTTCATACCTCGATCCAGTTATTAACATGGTAGAACACTGGCGGCTAGTATTCCTGATACTCTCCTCTCGTTCGACTAACCCTGGCGCGGGCTGGACCTCGACAACTGACACGCCACCCCGTTTGATGACCGTTGGGGAACATCGACGCCCTGATCACTGCGCGTATTATTGACATGTGCGGCGAATTAGCCGACAGAAATTCACGGGTCCAATTGTCGATGAGAATCGAAGTGAAAAAAAGCTCATTGACGACGTAACGGAGGCTATCAATAACCTTCGTCTGAACTTGAAACCTATCGCTCGATAGTGACGATTTTTTTTTCATGAAAGTATCAGGCCGCCGGTGTTGAAATTTTACAGACAGCTGGTCCATAAGTACCCCCAGCTTCAGTATTTTTTTTCTTGAAAAATACTCATAAATAATTGAGTTATTAATTATTTACTAGAAGGGTGTTAAACGACTGACAAAGAAAACGGCACGTAGCAGCATTCAGGCCCTCAACAGACACTGCTTTTTGGCTAAGGATGGGAAAAGACCTCGCCAGCTACCAAGGACCATTTAAGAAACGCTAAAAATATCCTCCCTTGCAAGCTCGTCAGGGTTTAATGATCCTGAAGCTTTCAACCCTTTACTCGCACGAAACTGTACGCGCCGCATGCCACACCGGAAGACACTCGTCGTGGGCCCTTTAATTTTCGACACTCAACTTGGCCCTTGACTTCTTACAGTCATTCTCTTCGCCCCCCGTAGCTTTCGTGCTCTTCCGATTCTTGAGACTACAAAGTAAGAGTCTCTTAATCGTAGAATTGCCCTTTATGCGCTCCTGCCCTTTCTAGCAACCTTAAAGGGCTCGAGGCTACGGATTGAGAAATTTGCTGACTCGAGAGGGGCCAGCTCGGGATGACGTCAATTTTGGCTCGATTATACGTCCCTTGGTTGTTTTTCGAACGCTCGACGAAATACTTTACGAATAGTCGTTCAACATTCGTCCTGCCGATACGGCTCGTAAATACCACCAGCACAAAAGGCACTATACGTCCGAATTCTGAATAAAAAAAAATGGCGTCCGGTAAAAAAAAAAGAACAATATGCACGGGATACGCCGAGGAGTCTGTGTCGTGGTGATATTATTGGAGCGAAATATTCGGCGGGTCCCCAGTAATTGAAGTGATATCGAGCATTCAGGAAGGAAGGGTCAGCTGCAAGAATAAATGTCCAACTTTTATGAAGGGCGGTAACATTACCTCTTCTTTTATGCCCAATAGTAAAATTTTAAACATTCACATATCCGTGTCCGGCTCCCAGTTGGCGATGCTGGCCTCCTAAATTTTTTTTTCTCCGCACTTGCATGAAAGGAACAAAAGGGTCGCTGGGCGAAGGGCTCTCTCGAAGGGTCAGTAAAAAAAACCTCGCTTCTCTGCAAAATATATTACGGGAGTTTCTGGGAATTTATTCTGCGGGAATGGAAAACATGACAGAAGGGCCACTTTTTACAAACATTGCTAAAATGTCTCTTTAACCGTTTAATAAAAATGTAAATGAAATAATATGATAATTCTAGCGTGATTGAATATTTAAATACATTTTTAGCCAAATCCAATGTTAATATAAAATACATAGATATAAAAATAAACTAAACCTCAATATCAATAAATAATTGCAATAAACAGAAATAATCAAAAATAAATATTCATCGAAACTGTAAAATAGTACAAAAATACAATAATACAAAAAATCTTTGAAACAAATAATAATATAGATGAAATAAAAAAAAAGAATAATAAATTTAATTATAATATTAAATTGATAAAAATATAAGCTGAATTCTTCGAATAATACATGACAAAAATTAATGAAATCGTGTACTGCATATCACGAGAATAAGAAAACGAGCGGTTTTTAATCATCAGGAATAAAATGAGGAATAAAAAAAGGAACTGAAAGAAGCAATACGTAGCTCAAACACAAAATGACTGAACATCAGTTAAAACTGGTTCTACTTGATAAACATCAGTAGTGAGCATATTCAGCAATAATGGTACTGGGATAGCTCAACGAGTGAGAGGCAAGTGGGAAGAGGTAGTGGGGTTCAATGATACCCGATCATTTCGAGGAAGGTCGACTGTGAGAATTAATAGATACGTACATACCATTCCAGAAGGGGAACGCCCCAACGATGAGGTCGGGGGCTTGGTAGAATACACCTAATTAGTACCATTACGGGTCTACTGTTTTGCTGAATCCAGGACGCGTTAATATTGACCACGTTGGTATTCTCGTGTCAGACGACGACTCTTGGACCACAGTTCCCCCGGTAATTGGCGCATTGTAGGTAACTGAGGAACGCAGAAGGGATTGGAGGTTGGTCGTGGTGGAAGGGAATGCATTCAATTAGTTTGATAAAAAAAACGGTAACGGGTGGCCACTCACGGTAACGTCAGCAAATGAATAAAACACTGTCATGGTGGAAAGCGATGGAGCATACACCGGCCACCAGCCGCGGGCTTCGCCATTGTGTTTTCGGTCGTTGATCTTCGCATTGCTCTCCGCCTGATTCATATACGAATGTGTTGAATATCTATACCTCCGCATTGTTTTTCCACCACGGATTTCATCCCCCATTTTAAAGGTCTCGAGAAGTCTGGTAAAATTTTACCCCATTTTAGTCGTATCCTCGTCCAATGATGGGCAAATTCCGTTATGGACTTTCTTTTCTAGACTAAAGGTGAAAGCGCATTCTTTTTTTATTGGTATTATAGATAGCCAAATTTAAAACAGCTTGGATTCGATCCAATTGTGCTTGCTCCAAATTAGATCGTAAATGTTTTTGGTTTTGAAACGAATTGAACAGATTTGCATAAAATATCCAACTCGACGACCCTAATTAATAGAACCCCCTCGATGGATTCTAATCAATGATGGTACAATTCTATAGATATTTTGTAACTGAAATTGCATTCTTCCAGAATCCAACATTTTATGAAAACTTCTTCAACCCATAACTGGGCCATCGAGCTTTTGATTTTCCCAACAGATGTCATTGCCATCTGAGATGTCTTCATGAACAAATTTTCTAACCTACCGGAAAACCTACCACCGAACTTCTAGCGAACCAGAAAACAGTACATGAACAATCCAATCTCCACCGATGATTCTCATAAACTCCATCACTAGTATTCCATGATCCAACCTAAGCGCCATGAACGCAATACTCACCAAAGCTACCAAGCTTTTGATTCTCCGCACATATGTCTTCATCCAAACGTTGTACCCATTTGGCCAAACGTCTCCATCAAGCTATGAATGCCACCAACCCAAACGAGCCAAAAAAACAGCAACCCCTGACGCACGTGAGCTGTATCCGGTAAACTGCCAGGACTCACGCGCCTCCCGGTAGAAATATTTTACAAGCCGTCCCCGAAGATGAGGTGGGGTCGTCGCTTGCGCGGACAGGCCAAATAATAAATGCGTGCAACGTGCCGAGGAGAGCTCAGCACGTCGAGGACCCGCGCATCCTGCCGGTCTCAAATTTCCACTCAGCCTAGACAGAAGAGGGTTAAAACTTCTCGTGCACAACAACAAGAGACCAGACAAACGACGTGCCCTGTGCAACGTGGCGGCTTTCACGCCGCCGTATCACCGTTTTGTCTACTCCACCCTGTATGTCAGGCACATGTGTTGCGCTTCGTTTTTTTTACTTTCTTCCGCTTCAGCAAACCCCCGCCTAGCATCTACCCTGAAACGCCAACGGAAAATGGCTCTAAATATTTACGCGCGTGGACGTGTACCAGGTATTTTATTTATATCGTGCACGTAGAATATGGCCTGCGTAGGAATCAGCTTGGGGATGTGCCACCCCCGCATGGACACGCGTCCAAACGCTTGAGTGGGTATTCCTCGTTGAAAGAGAATACTGTTGTGTCCTCAGGATGATATCATCCACTTGGAAAGTCGTAAAACCTAGAAGACGATGTTTTACATCCGAGCGGAGAAGCCTTTGTGTTTGCATTAGTTGGGTGGAGTGGATGTTCCTTGTACGAAGGGAATGCAGCCTTGTAATCAGCAATTAGGACATAAAAAAAAGCATAAACCAACTACACGATATTTTCGATCCGGGAGTGACTTTGTTTGGATTTGTTTGGGTTGGTTCTATCCTGTCTTTGGCAGCTATATTGTTCGGTAGGGATCCAATGTCCCAACGTCATACAACTGGAAAATAGCTAAACTTACCTACGACGTTTTTGCATCCAGGAGCCAATATGTCTTTTTCTATTTTTTGCCCGGATCGCAAGATGAGCTTTCGCTGGTGGATGTCGTTGGGTGGGATAGTGGGAAATTCGATATCGCTCGCAGATGCATCGGCGACCCGATACTCGTGGATGGAAACTGCCATAGACGTGTAGGCAGTCGCCACTTTCGTGTCACGTAACTTTTGTGCAGCAGGACACAAAGTAGCTGTGATGGACATCTCTGCCCGAAACATTTCTTACCCTTCTCGTGTGACGAAATGACACAGGAAACTTCGTCAGAGATCCCCCAGTGGAATCGGGGTCGCGTCTTTCCGGTCTGATCCGATCTTGGACGTTGCTACGAAACGTTTCCTCGTTCTTGTGAAATATCGATGAGAACGCAAAATATGGTCATACAGGGTATTAGGATTAAGGGCTAAGGGGAATGGAAAAATGAAGTGGAAAGTTGACGCAGGGTGAACTGCGACGTAACATTTGCTGCCACAATACACAAAGTATATAACGAGCTTTATCGGTAACGAGTCACCGCTCGCAGAAGCACGTAAGTCCGTGGGTTCGTGCAGGTCAGCCATTCTGTTTTTGGCACAGTGCCGGGCGACATTAATCCTCAGGACTGTCTAGCAGTCCCCGCTCAGAGAAAGAGGCTTGGTTGTGTACTATATAACGCTGCATGGAAAGTTCCAGCCAGATGACGGCATACGAGTATTTATTTTCAAAGAGTTGCCTTGAAAATCGTTGAACGAAATATCCTTAATGCGTTATCAGCAACCAGGCTGCTGAACCCACATATGGGTATGCAGCTGTGTCTTCGATGGTTGGATCTAATTCAAGCTGATAGATTTTTCTGAATAGTCCTGTTTGAGAAGAACAGGTATTAACAGCTACGTCTGAAAACAACAAATTTGATAGATTTAGGGGAACAAGTCTATTTTATTAACTTAGCTAATTAATTCTGGCAATTGGATTTTTGCAGCTAAATATTAACATCCATTTTTCACATTTAAAACATAACAAAAGAATTTTAACACCTGAATCTTAATACCTTAATATTAACAGAGGAATCTTATCACCAAATTTTTCAATGTGGAATCCTATCGTTTGATTCTTAATGCCTGAATCTCACCGGAAAAATGCTGATACCGTAATCCTAATACCTGAGTGTTAAAAGAAGAATCTGAACTCTGGAATCTCAATAGGACAATTTTAACATCTTAATATTAACATCCCAACCTCACCAACTGAAAGTCACCAGAAAGATCTCAACATCTGAGTCTTGACTGAAGAATCTTAATCTTAACGCAAGGATCCTAAAAACTAAATCTCGTCAGAAGAAACTTAATATTGCAATTTTCGCGGCTGAATCTCATCAACACGATCAGCTCGGTATGAACTTAACGTCACCAGCTCGTTCAACTTACCTCAAGCTATGTGAACTTGGCAAACTTAGAAGTTGTTTCAAATCAAATAAACCGGATAAGCTCTTATCAGGATTCCTAACCCTGGCAAACTACGCGATAGGTACCAGCTTCATCCTTCCTAGCTGACGATATTCTAAGCTGATCTCATAACGCGCAATAGATCTGCTGTAGTCATCAACCTTTCTCAAACTCCTACACGTTAATCCCATGTTCCAGCCTAACGTAACTGATCCATGCAAGGCCCGCCTTATTTGTTTTTAAGTACAAAACAAAACTATGAATGTTGAAATAAAACAAAAATGTTTATTTAATCAGTTATTCAATAATCAACGTATTGATAATAATTTTGTTTCAGAAAACAATGTTTGCTATTAACTATAAGCTTTTTATTAAAAAAAAAGCGTCTTCTGGGCCTTATTCAGACCGCTATTCCTAATAAGATCATACCCGTTGTATCTTTGTACAAAACAAAAATACAAAAGTATATAATCTTCAATTTTGAACTTAAATTTTGATAACAACACGTATAGTGCTGATAGACCACTACATATAATCAGAAAGAAGATTCACTAAGTAATATTGAAAACATTTTTTATTTACGAAAGTTTTTGTACCTCAAAATTTAATAAACGCCTACGTGCGATCGCACGCGCTTCCTTCTATCGACTGCAAATTTGTTTTGGTTCGCCACAGCGCGGCGGTTGCTATAGCAATTGCGGCCATTCAAAGGCACTCGACGATGAGAGCTGAATCCGTTTGATTTTGTAGTTTTGGATATTTAGAACGTGGGCTTTATTAGGCACTGGACCTTACATAACTCAGGTACTCTACGTAAAATGAAAATTTCATACCCCATTTCCATTTGAAAGGACGCTGGTTTAATTTACACATTTTTCCATGTAACTGCAAACTCTGAACGTGAATTTCAGCGTTCACCATAGTTTTTCGTTTCCCAATTAAACTTCCATTCGTTCTCTCGATGATGATCGCATTTTGCATCTATTTTTCAGTGGCGCACGTTGCTTTTTGCCTGGCTGAGTAAAATCCGCTCGCACATTTATTTCTCGACAAACGCGCGAGACAATGGACCCGAATGGATTCGCGTATATTTATAATAATAATAATAATGAAATGTTTAGAAAATAATTTTTGCCACGCGAGGTACGTTTCAACGATTCAGTCTCGGTGAAAAATGCTCCGGTGGTAAGGATAAAAGAAAGCTACGACGCGGATGAGAGGATTTAGTATTGTTTGCGTGTATATAGGAAAATATGATTGCGCAGCCTCTTGAAAAGCACAAAACTCCTAGATACGTCGTCTTTCAAAACGAGAAACAGCTGTGTATTATAAGTCTTTCGCGATATTTTAAGTCTTTCAGAGCCAGAGAATACTCCGGCATATCACTTGCTTTTCTTACCCCCTCTCACCGTCTCTCTCTCTCTCTGTCTTTATCTCTCTCTGTTTCTCGTTCTCACTCCGGACACTCTGCTCTTTCACGTATCTCATATTTCCTTTTAATTTCATTCCTCCGACGCGCTCCTCTCTCTATTCTCTCCCGTTTATGTGTATCATCGTTTTTCATCCCGTTTCCATCTCTCACCTTCCCCCCCCCCCCCCCCCCCGCACTTATTTCTTACTCTTTTCTGCACTTTTCTTTACCAGTCTTTTTCGCACTCCATCTCTCTCCCGCTCTACTTTAATTTATTGCTCTCTTTCTATTTTCTCTATTTTTCACTTTCGTTCTTTTCGGTCTCTCTCTTTCTCTCTCTCGCTTTTTTGCAATCTTTCCTTTTTTCTATTTCTTTCATTGTAGCCTCTACACTTTTCCCTTTCGATTTTTGTCTTTCTGTATATTTAGAAGAAATACGAAATGAGGGATGTGAGAGGAATAAGAAAAGAGAGAGGTAGAGAAAATAAAATAATATTCCTCCTCTCGTTTCCTCTTCTCCTTCGTTCTTGTGCTTTCTCGCTTTTTTTTCTTTCTTTCCATTTCCTCTTCTTTTTCGCTCTTCCTTTTTCTTGACACCTCTCCGTGCTTTCACTTATTCGTTTTCTGATTGAAGAGAAAGGTAGGAGAGAGAATGAAGATAAAAGGAGAGAGAATCAAAAGAAAGAGAGAGAGAGCAAAAAAAATCTCTCTTTTGCTCTCTACCTCTAAGAAGATTGAGATTAAAAGAAAGGAGAAAGGTAGAGAGCAAAAGAGAGATTTTTTTTATCTCTACCTTTCTTCTTTCTTTTAATTTCTATCTTCTTCTTGCTCTCTTTCTCTTCCCTTTTTTTACATCTCTCTCTCTTTCTCCCTCTCTCCTTCATATACATTATCTGTTTTTCTTTTTATCTCTCTCACTTTCTCTCTTCTTTTCCATCTCTCTTTTCCCTCTCCCTCCCTCTCTGTCTCTCTCTCTACGTAGACATATATTTATCTTTCTCTAATACTTCATACGTCTGTCGACAATAGCTCTGCTTCTTCGGTGCTAAGACCCGCACTCCCCTATACATATTTCTATCGCTTTCGCAATTTTTACTCCTCTCTTCTGCGGGCTCCATTCCAAGAGGCGAAATTCCGCGCGGAAAAATCTTTTATAACCGTCGTTTCAAGGATTTACGCGAAAAGAGAATTGGCTCCCGAATTTTCGGGCTACTGCGAACAAAAAATAGGGACGATCGTGATCGAAAAGTTTAATCCACGTGAGTTATCCTCCCCGCCCCTTTTTTTGCATTGTGAAAATACCTGGAATGGCGGGATTTAGATTGAATCCAAACGAAATTCCAGCAGCAGGCGAATGTGGCGTTTCACGAAGTATTGAGTATTTTCAAATGTCTCATTGATAAAATCTTAATAATTTTAAGTATACTCAAGTTAATCATCTTTTTACAAATTAAATATATATTCTCAATGAGAAAAATTGCTGTAACTTTAATAATTAAATTTGCATATTTAATGAATTTCATCTGTCTATGTAATTAATTGAATTATCAGGTTTAATAAATGACCTTCTTTTATCAACCCGAGAGCTAACACAATACGAAGTCTTTTTGTTCCTTGCAAAATTAGTGCCTTCGAAAGCAAAGTGGTCTACTATTTATGACATCTGGCACGAACCAGCTTCATCTCCAATCTTTTTTCCTACCTCTGACAAGGGAAAGACAATTTTTTAACCTCCTTTATCCTTTATCCTGTTGAATTATTCGCCACCTTTCCCTCTCTCCTCACCTCTCACGAGTACTGTCATCCGCTCTCCCTCGAAATTGGAAGAAACGTTGGTCTCTCCATCTCATGAGCCGTACGAGAAAGCCAACGAGACTTTACAAAGTTGTTATTTCACAGGAATCCTCGACAAAAGAAATTGTATTCATTTTCGCGGCTTCGCAGTCTCCGTAACGAGAAGATGAAATTTATTTTTTGTCCCTTCTTCCCACGTCGAGCACGAATTGTTATTTTTCTAAATATTATTTATATTCTTTGGTAAAAAAAAAAAACATAACAATCATTTATTTCATATTTATTCATTTTCGTGTAAAAGAATTGAATAAATAATATTTACAAAAGAATTTTATTGATGTCAATTTTTAAATGTTGTATTATATTGTTTATAATATATTTATGTTTGAAATAATATAGATAATAAATAATATTTAATATATAATATTATATTATATAAAATTTATATGAAAATGCATGTTATGTTTACTTTTTTATATTAGCCAACACGTTCCTAAAATTCCTGGGTAGAATTATTATCATTTACCCCAAACCCCACCCTCGACATCTTTTCCACCCCTGATGGATCGCTCGCTCAAAAGTGCAACGGCAAAATTCGCGAGAGCTGCAAGAGTGGAGTGGAATTCGAGACTAATTACATCGAATGCTTAGCGATACTGATAAGCGCAAAGTGCCACTCCGGGGCTCGAGCTTTGTACAGTGAAAATGACGTTCGCTGGTGACGTCACGTTTTCGTACCCCTTCGATGCTGAAACGTTATGCGAATACTTTATCCCGTTTCGATCGAATATATTCGTGGGATACTGATGTGACGAAACTCTGGAGATTGATTGGCCTCTTGTTCATTTATTAATAACAACTGGTTGACCTTAAAATTTAAGTGTTTATCGAAACTCGAACTTTTCTTGAAACTTAACATTTTCGGAATTTTGATAATGTTAAGTTCAGTTACCGGAAATTAATTAATTCATTTAAGTCGAAATTCGACAATATCTTAACTAATGCATTTTTCAAAATTTATTTCGTAATTAATTAGATATTTATTTATTGTCAATTTCTTTCAACGTTGAAGTTTTGGTTTCTTAACAGTAGAATTTATCCGACAGCTTTATGTTTGAGTTAATGTAATCCTTCGCCTCTTAAATTTCTAATCTGCGAAAAATAAATATGAAAATAATTTTTTAAATACCATTAATTAAAAAATTCACAATCAACGACCTAAAATACAAAAAGCAAATAATCGTCAAATAAAATTTATAAATAATAACGAAAATACAAATATCCAAAGACAAAAATCCCAAAATCCAAATTACCGAAAGAACTCATCCCTTTGCCACTAGTTATTCCCTTATCCGCAAACTTCTTCCTCGTTGAGCCGCGTAATTGTCAATCGACAATATCCACCAACCACACCCCGTTTCCCCAATGGTATAAAAGTTAATTTTCAAAACGAAAACAATAACAAAAAGTTTTTATCAAAAACGGGTCTGATCCAAGGGCATTCGTGTTAAGCACTGATGATAGCAATTTCGAGAGGCTTCAAAAATCGCGGTTTTTTTTTTTAATCCCTTTTCAACGTTCGACAATCATATATCGGGCTCAAAGGGCGGCCGTTATTTACGCAACGGAAAAAGAATGTCGATTAATTCGATGAAAACCGTCGGGACTTTGACACGCGGTCGTCGAATCGCCCTTCCCTCACTAACCGACTGCCAACCCCCTTCAACCCCCAATCCTCAAACCTCTTTCACATCCCCTCTAACGATCGTGTAATTATTATGCATTGCTATGCAAATAGATTGACATTTAATGGAGCTCCTGGTGAACCGTTGCGAAGAGACAACAGCTAAAACCGCGCTCAGCTACGAGGGATGATACCGCGGGGGTGTATATCGAATTCGACAAGAGAGAACGAAACGTACGACCGTCGAAGCGACGAAATTTCACAACGGGATGATGCGCGCAAATAAAAAACTAGGATATAAAAGGCGAGCTCGTGTGGCAAGCTGTTGCTGTATACTCGCGTCAGTGACGAATTGGCCCATCCCAAACCCTGTACCAATACTTATCACTAGGCCGTTGGTTCGATTTCAGAATTTAAATAAAACTCTATTCTTACAATCAAATTTGTTATATTAATCATTTATTTATTTCTTTTAGTACAAATAACATTAATGTATCATTTTAGCATTAAAATGTTCGTGTGTTCTCCAACCCCCTCCTCTCCCATTCTTACTAACAAATTTGTCATATTAATTAATTATATTCATTTTAGTATAAATAACATTAATTTATTATTTTAGCATAAAAATGTCCCGCCACCCAAAATCTCACAAGGGCGTTGCTGCATTTATTTTCTGATAAATTACGTACCCCACGCCCGAGGGGTTGCTTCTCAATACTCGCATAGTTTTTTCTCTGTGTACTTTTTTCCCTAGTATTATTCCCACACACAGTGATGCTCGACGGTGGCAAAAATCCAGGCCTCTGTGGCGACTTTCTGAATCCACGAATGTGCGCAAAATCCCGGAGGGCTTTTTCGTAACGGGTAACCCTCACTACCCTCTCCCCTCTATGTGTGCATGCACGTGTATCGTATTATGGACCGAATCAAGACAAGAGCCAACTGTGTCAGCCCGCACACCTGGAATTTCGAGCGAAACTGGAGCGCTGGCGGCTAGGGAGAATGGGGGGGGGGGGGTGAAAAAAAATGTGTAGGGGATCAGACTATCGCGAAATGTATACCAATGGATATTCCATACAATTGGGGCTTTTCGAAGCATTCGTGTAGATTTTAATGATTTGATTTTTTCCGCTCCAATATTTGATTAAAAAATGAAACGATTTTTTTTACATTCTATTTATCTTTGATAACATTGGCCGTTCACAAATATTCTCTATCTCGCTCCGTTGATTCTCTATTTGGGAAAATCTCTTTATTTGCGTTTCCATTGTTTTTTGTTCACTTTTTGAAAAATATTATTTCCATTCATGTAAAGGCATTGTTCATTGTTTTCGCATCAAGTAACATTTTTTTTCATATTGCAAATAGAATTACGATTGCAGGCATGGGGAAACAAATTATTACGATTTTTTAATGAATTTTATTTTAAATTTAATGTAATTTAAATTTGAACATACAAATTTAATTTTATTCAACTGAAACTCAATAAAAAAGAAATATGGATTTCTAAAGAATGGTTACTTTCTATCTCCTCTTCGTTTTCTTTATAAAAAAACTGTAAGACAGGAGTTCACTGTTAAAAAACAATTTTTTATACTTAATTATTATTTGGTTCACCTCTGTGCGTCTTTAAAAAAAAACATTCCTCGCTCTCGTTCTCCTTGTAACGCTACGAGGCGTCTCGAATGCGATTAATGGATTTTATGACAGTGGTAACTGATACCAAAGACCTCGAAGCGCAAGGTCTGCGCACATCCGTGACGCCAATTCTCATTTCCTCTTGATATTCGACCGCCGCGAGGGTGAAAGGCAATTACACGATGCTCCTCGAGAACCGGTTCTCCCTTCGAGACGTAACACACGACGGCCTCTTTGATTCGTTCCCCATCACACCCTCTTCAATGCTACTCGTTAGACATAATTAATTACGGAGTGCGAGACGTTTCGCGCGCGAGACAAGTACGTGGGCAGTTTAAAATTAACTGTTTATTAACAGCCATTACACACCAAACCGTTAAAACTATCCATGTGATTCATCATTGCAACTTTTCAAATCTCATTTAAACAATAAATTCTTAATTTTTTTCAATCATTGAAACAAGAGAATTATTATTATTTTATTTTACATTTAAATAATTTTCAAACTGCATTACTTTTTTATTCGAATAATTGAAAGAAATGTATTTAAAATAATTCTTTTTATTTTTTAATTTTAAATTTTACAACAATTCGTATTATATAATATAAAAAATAATTTTCTATATTGTGTTTTCAATAATAATTTATTATTTATTCTTGTGATTCATTATTGAAAATTTTCATATTTCATTTAAAAAATAAAATCTTCATCTCTTTTCATCCTTGAAACAAAAGAATTATTGTTATTTTATTTTTTATTCGAATAATTGAAAGGAATGTATTAAAAATAATCTCCTATATTGTGTTGTTACTAATAGGTTATTTTTTTTTGTTTTTAATTTCATATTTCCTTTTGTATAATATTTAATTCTCGACTTTAAACCATTATTTGCGATTTTATGAAAAAAAATGTGCATTTTATTTTGATGATTTTTAATTTCATGTTTAATCATTTTTCTATAACGCGGAAAATAATATTTTTACATTTTATTTTAAAAAGGGTCGACCTTAAAAAAGAATATCCTGAGGGCTTGTAACTCTGTGCTCTCATCGTTATCCGTTTGCATTTTATTTATTGGACGATATATAAATGTAAATATATATATAGAATATTGCAGATGGATGGGAACGAGTATTTATATGGAATAAGTTTTTTAATAGTGGGGAAAAAATAGGCCACAAAAAGATGTGTCCTCTGTATCAAAGGAAAGCTCGACCCGATTACGGAAGTCTATAGAAATAAAAATCTTGCTGTCGTCGCGAAAGGAAGAGATCGAATGGCAAATCCTTATTCATGCATCTGAGAGCATTCATCGTGCATCGAGGTTTTCACGAATTTTCGCTTGATATTCCAAGTCTGCAATTCTATTGTGGAATATGTTACAGATGCAACAACGATGGCTCTTTGCTTAAATAATAATAGCACCATTGTTTATCGATATTTTCAAACGGAAAAAAATTAAATTTGCCAAAATAAAGTATGATTATCTGCAAAATTACGTCTTGGTCGTTTTCATACCCTCATTTAAAAAATGATGAAATTTTTTATCAGACAAAAATAAATGTAACTAAATACAAAATTTGTTTATCAAATTGAATGAAATAATATATCATATAATGTCGTTGAAAATATATTGTCCGTATTTCATATTTCTTCGAAGTTTTGATCTCCATTGTTTATTAATAATTACGATTTAAAAAACTCATATTTATCTAAGACTCGGTATCAATTTTCTAGAAAACCTCAACCTCGTCATGTGAATGTTTTCATGACGAAAAAGAAAGTTAAAATCAATCTCTTTCCATTCTTATTCAAAAACAAAAATTTCGATAAATAAGGAAAAAAAAATTCTCTTTCAATTAATAAAAAACAAAATAAGTCGTATAATATAAATACGTAAATAAAAAATCAACCACGATTGAACAAAGGAAACCCATTAAATAAATACAATAAAATAAAATATTGAATACAGTTAGTAAAATTAATTGAAATAAGAAATAATTTTAAGAATAATATTAAAATTCAATTAAACCATTATATCATTATATAATTATACAAATGAAATTACGGTAATATCATTTATATTATTTATTATAACTTAATTCAATATTATTTTATATAAATCATAAAAAATGATTAAATTATAAAAATATATTTTTCGTAACGTACTGAAATAAAAAAAGTTTTTAATTAAGAAAATATTAAAGGTACGCACGTTGATGGATTCCGTCTCGTTGAAAGTGTCAGAACTGCCCAATGGTCTCCACAGATGACATCTTCATGGACCAGCTTTGTCCCAAAGGGACTCGGTACCGGCTGACGACGAGAGGATTCCCTTTTCAATCCGGGAAAATACGAGGCAAGCCTCGCGCAGCGTACGTACACGCAGTGAGGTAGATATAAAGTGAAAAAAAAAGCGATGATAGAACGTGCAATGTATACGTGGCTCAACAGCCGAGGGAAGATTTCCCTCTGATACACGTACACTCTTGTGGAGCACTTTAGTCGAAAGGGGATGATGGTACCTGCTATAACGTTAAACCGGTCGCGGCTTTTCCGGTTTCTCGCTTCGTGTATTTGCCTCGCTACTTACCCCACGGCTATCTCTTCCCGGATACACAGAGACGAGTATCAACCCACTCTCAAACTCCTCGTCCTCCAATGTCGCCTATCTGATTATTGTCGATCTATTGTGCGTCAGGATATTTATCCAGCCTCGAGTTACATTTCCATATTTGTTCCGAAATTTCCTCATGTCAGACAGCATCTACACCGATCGGAATCGGGATATTTTGAATCGCATGATTCTTTATTGAAAACACTTTGTTTTTGTTGAACGAACAAATTTATTGAAAACTCTGCTTTTATTGTAAAAATAAACCCTTTTTATTATAAACACATCTTTATTTGAAAAAAAAAACACACTTTTTTAAATTAAAAAAAGTCATTTTATTCAAAATACTTTTTTTTAGGACAATACGAAAAATATTCAATCAAGAATTGTTACTTGATTTTTCCGTATTTCAGGTACAATATCTACGATCGAAAAATTGATTTTTACGATATTCAACGTTTTTTGTGGACTATTCAATGGTCGACTAATTTCCATTCCCACTCTCAAAATGGAAAAAAAATCACTTTGCCACATTCCCAAAAGCGGCATAAAAATTCGAATTCCAAATCCATTAGAAAAAAAATATTCTCCCTTGCACCATAGTCAAAAGATGAAATATAAAATAAAAAGAAAATGTGAATTTTTCCTCCAGTCATCAGTTATATTTACCCTCCCCTAAACCCAAACCAACCGAACCCAATCAAAACAACTCCAAGCCCACGCTTCGTTTTAGTCTCCCCCCCAAAAAAAAAAAAATAAATAAATCACGACTCCCCCCAAAGCAGAGAATGAAGTACCCGTCACCCAGTGACGTGACGCAGTCCTCGTAGATCCTCCGACAGATCCGTCTTTTATCTAGCGTGTCGTTCGTGTTCCAGGGATTTGCATTCCCGCGGGTTATCACCGCTAGTCGTTTACGGCAACGTTGATCCCTCCGGCCGTGAATATTGAAATTTAGCGAGGGGCGCAGAGATCTTGGCAGGGTTGGGGGATGCGGGGGTGCAGCTTACGTGCCGCAATGAAGCAAGTGAGCGGCAGATTATGGGTTGGTAGAGGGCACGTGAGACACTATGACGGTAGGCGTCGAGACGCCGAGCTGGGAGTTGTCGCGATCCTCGGTCGTTTCGCAGTTGGGGGTGGCTTTGGGGTGGAAGGATGTTGCAGTGGTACTGCCAAGCTCTTCCACGAGACCCAGAGGGAAGAGACCGATTGCGCTTCCGGCTGACGGATTGGCGGCGGTTTATTTCTGCGCCCAACTGGAATTCCTTTTTCCCTGCCACCCATCCAGAGTTTCTCGGTATGCACTCTTCGCCGCGTACTTTCTCTGAAAGAAGCAATTTATCGTTCGACCTGGCTAAATTCTCGTTTCCTAGCGGTTCGCCCTTAAGACCTTGTCCCAAAAGGCCACAAGCCTTTCAAGCTCGATGTCGAGTAAATGATAACGATATTACACGAAAGAAACTTCAGCCCTGATGGAAGTTGGAAGCCAAGGTTGTATATGAAATATTCAAGATCATCTGGTTACATTCAGGTTCTAAAGGGTTGCAAACCCTTTCCAAGCCCTCCAAACTGGATGTCCAGTTAATGATAACTTCAAACGAAAATTCTTTTGTTTCTGATGGAAGATTGAATCATAAGTTACTTGCGAAGTATTCGGTATCAGTTAAACGCCGGCCTGGTCCTTTCTCCACTCCATATGGGCCCATTTCTTCTCACCTCGATCAAGCTCCGGAAAAAGATGACAAGGTTGTCCATTCGCGCAGTTGGAATATCGTGGGAATTCCAACTGCGGTCATGCTCGGTGCGTGAGATGAATAATCAGGGCCGAACTCAAACAGACCCAAAAAAAACTAGACGACCATTTTACTCCAACAAATTCGAGTGACCAAAAAAACTGAAAACGGCCCGATGAGTCCGTAAAATCGATCTAAATCAATATGCAAGATTCAGAAAAGCCCAAAGTGGCTGGAAACCCTTCAAACAACAAACATCGACCCTACAAACCCAAACGAACTTTTGCAAACGTAGAAATCGGTCCTGGAGAATCCAAATTTATCCAAGTATCTCACACATCAAGAAACGCTGCAACGTGTCGACGGCAAAAAATAAACAAAAATATATATACATATGTATATATATATATGTACATGTATATCTATATCGGTTCATTTATAAATTTAATTTACATGGATTTCGTACACATTTTATATAGCAGGAATATCTTAATAACATTTTATTGTCTATGTACAGACATCGATAATCTTTGGCCTCGTCGTATCGTTCGGATCGCACATTTGCCGTCACTTCTTCCAACGAGAAATCAGCGTGGTCGGATGATCGGTAAAATCGAACAGAGCCTCCCGTGTCGTTCGTTTCGGAAGTATCGCAATCTAAATTGTATTCGGAGGCTGATTGCGATTGGGAAACGCGCGATTAGGCAGGAAGAAGAATTGGAACCGGAAGTTGCGGGAGGGGGGAAGGGGAGATCGATAGGTTGATGGCAGTGCAGTTTCATATACAGCTCTCCTGAACGCGCGAACTTCTCGTATAGATGTCGTGGGTACGATGAACCGGAAGTGTGCTCGGCCTCGCAGGACCGGTCTCGTCTTGGAGGTGATCGGTATAGTCGTTTGCGTATATCCACGCGGTGTCTCTGGCATGGAGGACCGATGAGGGTGATGGATACTCGTACTCCAGAAGATGATCGCGAAACTCGCCTGTTTTCGTTCTCTCGATCTTCGGGGTGTAATTCGGTTCGAATATAACGGCACGTCGTTCGGCCTTGCATGGTATCACGTCGGGATTCTCCTCGTTGGGATCAACACAGGGCTGCAAGCGAAGCTGCTGTTGATAATTATAATGATGATCCATAACGTCTTTGGCTGTTCGATCGTCGGCCATCGATGTCTTTGCCGTTGGATCAATCCCGTCAATAAACTCCTCCGAATTGGTCGCCTCACTTCGGGTGTCCTTGCTTGGCACCAGAGGTACGATTGAACGATCGTCCTTGCTCTCGCAATGGACCACGTGGGCCTGGCCCTTGATTGGCTGCATTGGATGGCTGCGACGGTAAACCGTCAAGGTTATACCGGCGATGAGGATTGACACAGCCGTGATACCGCCAGCGAAACATGCCACTAACAAACTGTAATCCGGACTGCTTTGGGCTGATCCTCGTCCTGCCGGGAAACCGAGAATACTGGTAGAGTCATGTGGACCAAGGGTTCCTAGTGAATAAGGCCTATTGAGCACGGTTGAGCCGGCGATTTTACTTGCTAAGATTCGTACTCTTTCCAACATTAATGCGCATGCTTATTCTTACTTTGGGTTGAATATACGCATTTTAATTATCATATGTTTTTGCTGACTACCAGAAATAAAGGGCGTGTAATGCTAACACGACTTTGTATGATTTAAATTAACGAGTCGGTTCTGTTCCCTTCCACTATAAGACTTAGCAATGATTAAAAGAACAAAATGTACGCGCTTGCCCCACTTCTCTGTGTCGGAAAAATTAACCGAAAGCTGAGGGTCTATGCTCTCCTGAGTCCATGATTGTGGGGAAAAATCTAATCCGCGCGACATCACCTGTTTCGCAAGCCCGAGGCAAAACGTCTTCTCGCACGTGTCCAGTTAGCTAATCGTGTCTTCTACCATCTAATGATAACAAGCTAGACAGGTGAGAAGCATACGAATGACCAGGTATGAAAACAGCACTGAGAAATCCTCAGGCTTTGGGACACGATCCTAAATGGTGATGAAGGAATTCTCTGTTTAGAATTCCCCAAAGGACAGCTTGTTAGCTAACTTCTACTATGGATACCTTAATTCGTGGCAATAACCCCTTCTAGGTAATGATCACCCTTTTTTTTACCCAAGAGTTTCGTACGAAGGTTGAAGACCGAGAAAGCAGCTTTTGTATACGTTTGATTGAACAGGCTTGTGGAGGGCTGACGATTGGGGGTATCGTGTAACCTAGCACGTACATCGATCAGGAACCACCCCAAAGCAATGGAGATCCCTTTCCCGGATACCATTCTGGGCGTCATCAACGAACCATGTCGGATACCAGGTGCTATTTAATCCGTAACCTTCCTTCAGGCAGCGTTTCGTCAAAGTACCCATAACACTTCTGGACTGATCTGCTCTGTTTCCATTTTCAAGCGCATCGAAATTGCCCGTTAGGCTTGGAAATTGATGACTATGAAGATCTCCGATGAACTGATCAATATTTATGGCCTGATGCCACTGCTACATCACCCAATGCCTATCAACGCCCTTCCTAATGTCTGATTACTAAAGATAACCTCAAATTCTAGACTGGCAATGCCGTTAATACATTACCAGCCTGATGGATCATGATCACATTTATTAAAAAGATGTACAGATGCCTGATACATGGTTTTAGGATGTTACAACTTCGCGATGATTAGTAATGAAGAAATGTAAATGATGTTGAACATCATCGAATGATCATTGGAATGTCCGAAAATTGATATCGTTACGAAAACACCACGAGGTTAACTGTCCATAAAATGGAAACAATAATGGTGGACCCAGCAGCTAAAGTTCGTTTCAGCCCAGGCTATCAAGCTCCAGCGTGTATCTCGTTGTGTTAACACACGCAGAATAGTTGGAATAAAACAGAACACACTATCTTCCCTAGCTCGGTTCAAGATATTTTCACGGCCCAATGAATATCAGGACCAGCGTAACCGTACAGATAAGCTCCGGAGTTGAACGTTGACTCCGGTGGATATTACGGCTTCAGCTACATATATCGTGCACAGGGGTTGCGCCACTATACGGAAAGAGGTTAACAGAAGAGCCTGGAAGTTTTCACGTGTGCCTTGGCGAACAAAGTTAAATATGAGACGAGATACACACATGCCGTATTACCGACTTGTGCAGTATTGTACGCGTGTGTTGGCACGGTGCACATTGATGATACCCTGAATGTATATCGCCGATGGGAGCGGTCACGCACACCCCCATGGCCCGCATGAATAAACCATGGGGATGGAAATTAAAGACGATAAACGCGCTGCCGCCCATATAGCTCCTCCAGCCAACGGGACAGATGCAGTACGAAAAGGAAAAAGGGATAGACAAACCGAGAGCAAAAACCGTCCAGCCTTCCCTTTTTTCCACTCGTGGGTACTTTATAGGATTTTAATTCAGGGCTCTTTAAGGCCACAGAAAAAAACTTCCGTTCCGCCCTTGAAGGGTAAAAGTGGAATATTGTTCCGATCTGGAACGGAAGTACCTGAGCGAAATAGAAATAAGGATCTTCAAGGGAAATTAAAAATGTGGATTTCTAGGAGCAGTTAACCGAAAATGAAACAAAATAAAGTACAATAGAGACAAGGATCTCCAAAAGGCTATTCAAAATAGAGACCGATAAGGATAATTAACCCAAACCCATGAAAATCCTAATGCAATAGGAACAAGGAACTTAAAAAAGAATAAAACATAAAGACCACTGAGGGCAATTAACCTAAACCCAAACGAACCCAAGTCAAATCGGAGTAAGGATCACCGGAGCCAAGCAAACCGAAAGGAAAGAAGGGAAAAAATCTCCAAAGGAAATTAAAAGTTCAGTATAATCTTTTTTCTTCCATCAGCTGAACTCTTTCTATCTTGGGGACACTTGTAAACTTCTCTGCGACGGAACTAAATTTTATTTCCATTGTTTACGCTGTTAACAAAAAATGGGGACTCACCAGTTGTGTACATGGCAACACCCTTCAACGATACCGGCTCCAATGTCACCGGATCGCTCCGTCCTTTAGCGTTGACAGCGTATAGCAGCAACCGATAATTTCTGCCAGGTTCCAAACTCGGTACTTCGAAAATTGGACCTCGATGATCACCAACCGAGTTGGACTTGTCACTGGGGTTCGAGTAGATCGTATTGATATGGGCTACACTATCCTCGTTATAGACTTCCAATTCGAAGCCCGTAAGTGGCAGGCCACCATTGAAGCCTTCGTTGCATCGAACGATCAGCCAATCGGATTCTTGGCTGTCCTTGGACTTCAATTCGTCGTGGCCTGACATTTGAACAGTTGGGAGAATGATGTTCAAAAGTAGTTAACTTAGAACGTGGGTATTGAAATTCAAGTCGGGACTTGTTGGACGTTCCATTTATAGCTAATAAAAAAACCTCGTTCATTCCTCCAGGTCTTCTATGTCATCAAGACTTTGTCATTTAACCTCAAAATACTAACCGACACGATAGGCGTATGGGACCGTTGATTGGACAGCTGTGCAGTTTTGAAGCGGATAAGGTTTACCAGCGACGATAATCTGAAAATGACAAGGCGTCCTTTGGGTGCCAATTTTATTGGTTGCCGAGCACGAAACCGTCCCGTAGTCCATGTCATCGTCGGGTGTATAGTTTAAGCGAGATCGGTGCCAATGATTGGTGATGCGTTTCAATGGCTTGATCTGAGTGAACCGATCGGACGGCATGTTCATCAGTTCACCGGAATTGTTGAAAGTCCAGTGGAAGGTCAGAGGTGGCGGTTTGGCCTGGACACCACAGACGAGTGATATTGTCTCGTGCTTCAAAGCACCAACGACCTGGGCGACTGAGCCATCCTTACAGATCGGTGCGTCTGAAATATCAAGACACCAAGTTCAATGTCCAATGAGACCTCGGGTAGCTTCCCAGGCCAATAAATGCCAAAAGGTCCTCAGGGAAGCGTTTGAAGCTCTAGATATCAAAACCGGCTGAAGCCTGTTTAATGATTGACAGCTTACACATAACTTCCAAGGTCACGGGTCTGCTGACAGCAGTGCCTTCAACGTTGGTCGCCGTGCACGAATATTCGCCTGCTGATGTCCGAGTGACCCTTTGAAGGACCAAGGACTTTCCACTTGGCAGATAAATACCAGCGGTTGTATTCTGATGGAGTTCCTCTCTATTTTTGTACCAACCGAGCTTATAAACGGCTGGATTGGCTTTTACATCGCACTCGAAGTAGACGTCGTCACCCTCGTTGATGTCATTGGGCCGGAGATTCGCGCCGAATTTTATCGTCACCACTGGAACGTCTGGAATTGTTCGAATCAGAAAAACCGCTGACTTCTAAGGTGGTTTCGCCATTCGATCATATTCCAGGACTCTTACAGTGGACAACTAGATGCCAGGTGTTCTGGAGGGCGCTCTCTGGAACACTGGGGTTTTCGGCGCGGCAAGTGAGAGTCTTGTTGTCGTCCTCAATGGTCGCCACGTAGCTCAGAACGCTCCGCGTCACGTCTTCTCCGTCTGCAAACTACGAAGGAATTCTGAAGATTTGAGGAGGATCGAAGAACTTCGGAGGACCAAAAAGAGGGGTCGTTTGGGCTTTCTCATGGGATATCGTAAGATATTCACGTTTCTCGCCATGTGTTTGACCTGATGATGACCCTTCCACCAAGTGATTACTGCCGCTGGACGAGACCCTGACGTCGTACACTCCACATCGTAGGTTTGCAACGCCGACAGATGGCTCTGCTTATTCGTGATGTTGACCTTCAGTGGTTTAACTGGATGATGGAACATTGGCCGTTAATCCGTTGTTCATCCTACTCTTAATACATCAGTGCCGAAATCATCCAATTTTCTATCCTACTCACGATTCACATTCAAAATAATATCCGTGGTAACTGGGGGAGCTAGATGACTGTTGGTAGCCCGACAAGACAACCTTGCCTCCAAAAACTCCCGGGAAACTCTCGTACCCTCGAGGAGATTGACAGTTACGTTTGCATCCTGTCTGATGTATGTATCGTCCAACAGCTTGTTTGCCAGGTACCAAGTTACTCTTGGTAACGGCCTGCCACCGAGAACCTTACACATCAATGGCACTTCGCTGCCTTCGTTCAACGGCTCGTGCATCTTCGCGAACGGCCGATTTCCGTTCACCAATATGATCGGTTCTTCGGGTAGAACTGGGGTTATTTTTGCAACAGACAAACGGTCCTCGTGGTAACATATTTTATCGGGGACACTTCGAAAACGCTCCTAATATTGTCTACCGATCGTTATATCGATTGGCCTTGTCGGCAATCGAAAATAATCGCTACAACGTAACTATTGATAATGTCGCTAATCGGGAACACATCGAAGATACCCCTAACATTGGATTCCGATCGTTAACGGCAATTGTCACAATTGGCAGCGAAAAATGGTCGTTACGGCAACGCCGTTCATCAGAGATAGTTTGAAGACCCTTCTAACATAGGATATTCATCGTTACGGCAATTGGTAATGTTGGCAATGAAAAACGGTAGTCGTAGTAACGTTTTCATTGAAGAGACTTTGTAAACGGTTCAAACATCGTCTACCGATCATCAAGTAAATGAGAAAACTCGGCATGCAGTAGATTCCGTCTTACCGATCACGGTCAGATTAATCTTGTAGTTTTTCGTTGGGCTATCCCGGAAGTCCACTCGACATCGGTAGACACCGTCGTCTCCGGGATCCAAGGGCTCGATCTCCAACTCGGCTGGGTTAACGTCAGTCCTCATAGTCGCACGGTTGCCGAAAGCACCAGGATCGGACCATATTCTAGCATCTTCGATGCTGCGACTACGAGCGTCAACGCTAAAAATCGGCTGTCTGCTGGTCTCCTCTCGGTACCAGAGGACCATCAGGAGCACTTCTTGATCCGACGGCGGATCGATGTCACATGGCAGACGTACCTTGGTCCCTGATACCGCTGTCAACTCCAGAACTTCCGCTGGAAAATAAAAGAACAACCGTCCAATTTTGCATTTGCGAATCGTTTGTCGGCCCAAGTTCAAACTCTTCATTCATTGCCTTTCTTTTCGGTACTTCTCAAATAATTCATCCTTAAATCCAAAAAATCTTTGTTTATTTCCGTTGATGTCACTTCAGCGTTCTGTATCTAAATATCTTGGCAGCCAATAGTAAATACGTTATTTGGATATTTTTAAATTATTCCCAAAACTACCAACTTCGTCCTGTTGATAAATAAAATATTTATGGACATCAATAATACGATTGCTCCTGGAAATTACCAATCACGAATGTTAAGTTACTCGGGAATATTTTGAACTGGAGGGAAACGAAACTACAGCGGGGAACGATAAATCGTGAATGATCGACCGGATGTGGCGGATTCCGGAAGTACGATCATCGCGTGTCCTGGCCAAACATTCACCATTTTGGGAAGACCATCCCGAAGCAGCGAGGTCATAAAAGGATACGAAAGCACAGTTTCCTCGGGGAAGGGAAAATGAATTCGAGATGAGCCTCGGGTTTTCTCGCCTCCTCGGAGAGGAAGGACGGAGCTCAGATATATCCAAGCCACGTTATTATCGTGGATAAAAATATGTACATATACGCGCTGGAGAAAGGTAAAGAGCAAAATGGAGAAGGGAGAAGAAGAGACTTCCCGAAACCGTAAAGAATCAACGTTTTACCTTAGCCGAGAAGGAATTGTTATCCAAGCTCCCATGGTGCTCTTGAAGATTCTCCAAGCGGTTTCTCCGCGTTCGTTCCTGTGTGGAGGAGACTTTCACGGCCACATAGAAAACCGTCCTCATTGAAGCTCGGCCCCGTCGTAGATTTTCCTTCCCGCACCAGTAGTCGCAAATTTCCACAGTTTTAGTCAGTATTTCCCGTTAAGGTAAGAAGAGTAGTGGACCGAGTTACTGCAAATTGGCTGAAGCCCGGTCACTTCGAATGTGCACTACGTCTATCCGGACGAATAAAATCACCAGGATAGAGGCGAGAAAGAGAAGAATCGAAGCACGGAATACATAGAATGAGGGCTGTTACACGGAATTCTTATCCGGGCGAAAATCGGTTAAAGATCGGTAAGAAACTCGTCATCGGTAAGAGCCGAAAAATCGACCAAGTTCATCGGAAATAACCGTTATGCAAACGTTCCGATGAATCTTTGGAGATCGGTAAAAATCGGCGTGGAATTTATGACCGATTAAGGTCGAAAGATCGCCAAGCTCAACGGAAATAATCATGATGCAAAAATTCCGTTCAACCTTTGAAGATCGGTAATAATCGGTATAGAATTCGTGATCGGTAGGGACGGAAAAATTGCCTTATAGTAAATGACTTAACGACTACCGTTCATGAATTTTATTCAATTCATGGAAAAATTCGGTATGGGTTTACTAAGTAAACGAGACGATTAACCTCTTTAAGATCGGTCAGGGCTGAAAGGATTCTGAATCCAAACAAAAATGCTAAAATGCACGACCCACTCGATTTTCGGCAAACATGCGTAAATCGGTAAACAATCGGTGTAGAATCCAAGATCGGAAAAACACCAATATTTTGATATTCGCTAAAAATGATGATAATTCAATAATTTCAGGATCCCCTCAAAAAAGAGTTTTAAATACAGACGGAAAAATTTTTCGGTACAAGACTTCCATCTATAATAAATAAATTAAGACGAAGATTTCATTATCGTATGATCATTATCAATTAATGATTATTTCGAAATGGAAAAATTTTCTTCTTACAGATATCAATTGCAAATATGAATGTTTTTTAGGATCTTTATTTAGTGATTTACACTAAACTTCCGATATACGATTATCGTTAAGTTGAATAAGAAGTTTCGTTTTTTCGAACGATGCAAAATTCAATGACAATCGATTCTCCAGCGAATCCCGTCTGCAGCTCCAAAATAATACTTATCCCATCCTTGACCCAAACAAACCCAAACGAGGTTAAGTTCAGCATAGCTGAAAAATCTCAACCGGTAACGGAAACGAAGTGTTTTCACGCGAAAGGGGGACTCCGAATATGGCAAGACCGCACCATAAACTCATGTCGCATACGCTGGAGACATTAATCAACCGCCCTAACCTACTAATCTTCCGAATTGACAAGACCGGAAACACTTCTGTCAGCGTATAAGGAAATTGAAATGAGGGGGAATCAACGATACGACCGAGGGTTGAGAGACTTTGTGCAAAATTTGAAAGTGTGTTGAAAAAAAATCCAATAAATAATGAAAGCCGTTAATTCCACGACGAACCGCGAAAGAATCTCTCAATAAACCATCATTTGAATAAATAATCGAGAATAATCCTGCATCTGCTGTGTATGGACCACGATATCCATCAAAATAATAAACTCAGCGAAATAAACCAGCCGTTTATTTCGAGCGGTTAAACAATACGACGGGAAAAATATCGATGCTCGTGACAGCAGACAGTCAGCCAATGTGTAAGCGTTCAGGATTTTCGTCCAAAAACGTCACAAGTGTCCTACTATGAAAATCTCATTTTACACGTTTCCAACGTAAGAGTTCCAGCAGTGAAGACTCCAACCTCGTCTGCAGTTTGTGGTACTCACGTACCGATGAGTATGCAGCCTCAGCTTTATTCGGAAAATTGCCCAGGGACGTCTATCGAAGCTCGATTGTGATTCGTTCTATAACGCGAACCCAAAAAGATTACGAAGGACGATAAATACGAAGGAACGTCACATCACCAGCTTTGGAAAACCCAAACAATTTTATTTCCGCAAAGCCAAACAAACCACATTTTATCAGTTCGGACAAACCCAAACGAAATATAGTTTACCGTTTTTCTTCAAGCAAACTCAAACAAATCCAAACAAAGAAAAGTATATCAACTCGGACAAACCCAAACAATCGTAAATATTCATCGCCTGGAAACCTAAACAAATTCAAAAATACCTCCCGTCGTTAGTTCGCGCAAACCCAAACGAATTCCTTCACATTTCAAAACCCAAACAAACCCATGAAAAGCCTAACATTAAAACAGCGAAACTCAAACTACCCATTTCAAACCTTCATCTCAAATAAGCCCGAAGGAGCATCTCAGCGCTATTTCAAGCCATCCCAAGCAGAGGGCAAACCCAGTCCTGATACCATCATCAACCCCATCCGGTATCTTTCTTATTTCTCGATCTTGGCAATTTTCCTCAAACCCCTCAGGTCAGTACTGGTGGTCTTCACCGATTAAGTTTGCACAGGGTGGATTGCATCAGCGGTAGACTAGAGGTACCCCTCATCGGCGCATTTCACCAGCAATGCACAAGCGCTCTTTGAACACGCATCGCTTGCGCGCATGCAACGGAGTATTACCAACAAGACCGACCCAACCTCTAAAATTCATTGGAGCCAGACGATGTTAATAATCCCCGGATATAATTAATGTTCGGCACTGAATGCATGCTGGAATGGACTGTGCGCAAGCGCTTGCACTCAGGGGTAGCTTGTTCTCCAACACCAACGCCACCGCATTCTACCCCCCGCCCCCTCCGCCGCTCCCTTGCCACCTCTTACCCA
Source organism: Ophioninae sp. A BG-2022a (assembly GCA_030523105.1). Lineage (NCBI taxonomy): Eukaryota > Metazoa > Arthropoda > Insecta > Hymenoptera > Ichneumonidae > Ophioninae sp. A BG-2022a. Next base: position 29,220 of record JAPYZI010000982.1, read on the forward strand.
GCGGCTCAATCTACCCTCCGGTACTACCAACTCCAACTCCGTGTCTCTGTTTTTCTCATTCAACCAGCTCGGATAGCTCTCTCTCTCTCTCTCTTTCTCTCTCTCCGTCTTTCTCTATCACCCGGAGGGGGTTGTCCCAGCAGCTCCTTTCTCACAGCCTTGCCGATGATGTTCTCTCTAGCTCGGCATGATCGTCGTTATAACGTCGGCCACGCGAGAACACGGCGGCAAGCCGCTTTAAGCACGTACCTATAATACGCGTTTATGCGCTTAATATACGTGCACCACGTTGGAGGTTATAGGTATACACGGAGACAAGTTCACCAATGCCAAACACGCTCCGATGTATATACGTGATCGTTTATTCGTGTTGGTCCTTCGTCTACAGGCGCACCCATCCACACTCGTACAAACGCATGTACGTATTTGAGGGCTAACACGACGAACGAACGTCTCATTGCTTTTACGATGTGAATACGCATCGCAGAATATATCCCTATATTCAACCCAATAGAGCGTGTTAATACTGCTAGGGTGATACACGTAAACGTTGCGCCCTGGATACTTTAGAAAATCGACGTCTCACGTCCACTCATCTAAGGAATATTTGTACTTTTACCAAGTGAACGATCGCTACTTTTTTTTTTTTTTTGGATCTCTTATGACGTTAAGATAACGATACCATTGCTCGGACAAGCCCCATTGTTCGGAGATTAGTTGGATGTTTCGCAGTATTAGCAATATAGAAGAAAAATAACGAAATCGATCAATAATAATAATCATAATAAATAAATAATAATATTTCCAAATATTGGGACACGATAGTGTTCGAACACAGGGACAAAAAAATAATTGGTATCCGAAAACTGGTACAGTTTGTTATTATTCAATATTTTAATATATATAATTATAAATATTCTAATGTCCGGCGATTAATGGATGCGTTTTGACAACTTGAATTTGCGAGATTGATGGTACTTTCTGTAATTGTTTTTAAAAACAAATCCTTAAATGAATAATACATTCTTCAATTTCAACAACTCGTAAACGTCCGAGCATTGGTACCGTTAACTTCTGGGGACAGTAAGCCATTCAAAAATTTAGATGGTCTTGGAACTGGAAGCTGTTCAGCTGAAAACTGAGGAGAATTAAATCTCCACCTTCATTTTAAAAAACTGGGAGAATTATCTCCATCTGGGTGCCTCAGGAGTGGGGGGGGAGGGGAAATCGCCCCGTGGATTTTTCAGGAATGGGAGAAAAATCTTCAAACCACGAGGAAAGTGGGTGCAGATCCCCCAGATAATCTCCTCGGGAGTGGGGGACGAATCACCTACGTTCGTTCCTCAAGAATAGGGGGGGAAACCCATGCCAAGCCTCAACAGTGAACAGGAAAAATTTTTTGTCCAAAAAGGGGGAGGAAGTGAAGAGATAATTTTATGCAATTGTTTGCCACGTTGGGATATAAACACTCAATGATTGTGTATACACATGTACATGAGTTTGTAGATAATTATATTGTACAAAGGGGACTTGCAATTAATCAATTATTTCGATCGATAAGTGAACTTTGGAAATTAATTATAGAACGTGATTGTGCGGACCAGTTGATTGATTTATTTCGATGAGAGGATATCATTCATCACCCAAGGTAGAGAAAACGTTGAAATGTCAACATTCAAATACGAAATTTTTAAAATTCAGTACGTTCAAAGTTCAAAACATCGACGTTGAGTTTTTTTTTTCGTATTAGAGAAATAAAATATCGATGGAAAAACATTCACTTTCTGGGAAAAGATTCTGGAGCACGCTATGATTCAATTGAAAAATATTGATATTAGATTTTTATTTGCATTTCATTCGCGCAGGAAAAAATAAAAACGAACGAACGTATCCGGATCTGTAATAAAAATGGTTCACGTGGAAATAGAATCCGGGAAAGCAATTTTTTTCTACTCCTAAAATTCATGGAATAGAAAATATAAATGAAAACAATTCTCGGCTCGATCCATCGATGGAATAAATAAATATTTTCTTGATTTTAACGTTTCAGAATTACGATCTATATCGTGCTTTAAAAATTTCGTAGTATTTGAAATTTTCAAAATACTGTGCAAGTTTCATTATTATACCTAATGAAAATTTGTTTATTTCAGTGGAATGGAAAATATTTTTTCAATAACAACTTTGGTTAAAAAATAAACATTTTGACGCTGTTTAAATAATATTAAATTAAGTGCTTATTAATATGTTTTTACGAAATAAAAAAAATATTTCGGGCTTGGCAAGAACGTCTGTCAACTATTGTAAAATATTTATCTTCACTTTTGAATGTTTTCGTCGGCAAAAAATTTGGAAATTTCTCTGGATACGAGTTTTGTACAAAATGAGAATAAAAAACAAATAAACATCGTCATTTTTCGAGAAAAGGATCAGTAATCTCATTTTTTTCTTCGTATTTTTTTTTTTAGTTTTCGAATTTGTTCTATGACCTGGAAAAATGATAAAAATTTCTCTGTATATTAAAGCGTAAATTAAAATCACAGTCGGACGTAAATTAAATTTGACATTTTTTAGGAAAGAAACGGAAATTCCCATGTTCTGAGAAAAATTCCACCATGGAATAAGAGCAGATCAATGAGAATGATCGAATGAGAAATTAATTAACCTTGAGCACTGTGTTGAGGCACAGGAAATTTCCATTTATAGAGGAAATTATGCACGCATGTTTTACTGTGCGATGTCAGACGTACGAGTGCGCAGTATTTGCATGTGGCACGAGAAACGAATATGCTTTGCCGCCACATTGCAGGGATTTCATTAACTGGTTTCCTTTGACTCTCGGACGACCCATATATTTATTTTTAAAAAAATATACATACGGCTCGAGAAATCCAAGTTTCGAGCGATTTCTGATCGTGCTCAGTTCAAAAATAAAAAATTGCCTCACAAGTATCCAATTCTGTAAAAGAAACTTTCAAAAATCAAAAGCGAAACACAGAGTAAATTATACAGTACAACATTTCAAAGAAAGAAATATAAAAACGTTTTCGATACAAATCTAAAAAGGCAATATACAAAACGTTAAGAATTTAAAAACAAAATATTTATAACTTTAAAAAAACGTTGAGCTGCGTGATGAGTTGAACAATAAAACGTCGGTGCCTTTAATTTTGTTAATAATTTTCATTTCAATTAACGACTTCCTCTTTATTTAAAACAAAATTTATGTTTTTTTTCGTTAGGTAGTTTTGTAGCTCTGAGTCTTTACCGTGCTTTGCATAAAGAATATTTTCAATTCTTGAAATGACTGCAATTATAATGTTTTCAACAAATACAAAGATGATAAAAAAAATGTTCAATAAATCTTATTTCAAAATCGACTGTTTCGAGTCATTAATAATTTGGGTCGAAGACAGTTTTGTATCAGATACCATTTTGTATCTTATGACCAAATCGTTGTTCAATACGTTAATCAATTTGTCAATTAAAAAAAAAAGATTTTAATTGCTCCGCTCGAAAATCGCACATTTTTCAATTCATAAGATTTCCCCAAAACATTTCAAGAAAAGTATCTACGAATTAAAAACTTTTTTGTACTCAAAGTAAATCTTTTGAAAATTGTTAATCCAATGGACAAAAAATAACTTGCGCGAATGTGAATCAATTTTAACATTTAATATTCCCGTCAAAATTTCTTTCAAACTACGACAAAATTAATTTAAGTCTTTAATAATCATACCTTAATTTAAACTAACTGCTCTTTTTCTCATCATCAATAATAACAACTTTAAAATTGTTTATCAATATTTTCAATTAAAAAAAAACCTACGAGAGTGTTGGTCACCACAACACTCTCGTACCAAAAAAACCATAAAAAATAAAGTTCTTTTCGCCGGGTCCTTGCAGACCCATCAGCGCCCTTAAAAGTTAAAGAAGCGAAAAAATGAGATGAATCATATTTAGGAATAAAAATGTGGCTGCGGAAGGATTACTGAAAAAAAAATGTATATATATATGCATATATATATATGTATATATATACATACATATATAGATACCCTTGATGTGCCAGTGCTGCGCAAGCTTATAAATTCTGTAGAGAAAAGGCTCGAACGAAGCGGTCGAGAGGGACTGCCACAGCGGGCTGGCACACGAGAAGCCGAGGGCTATGGACAGAGGTTTGGCCAATTTATACTAAATAATTGATCTGGGTGTACAGCAGCGGCTTGCCTTTATTGAACCCCCAGTCTGTATGCCGGCTCAACATGCAAGCTGTGCTTGTTTAACTCTACCAAGTTTCGCACTGTGTGTACACGTATGTACAATCACGTACCAAATATATGTACCGTAAACTCAGCATAGATACATATATATATATATATATATATATATATATATATATGCATGTATAGAGGGAGAGAGAGAGAATCGAGGCATTAGCGATCCCTTTGGAATGTCAGGTATAATTTACGTTGCTGACTGCACCGAGTTGACACATAGGTGAATTTCTTGTCCGAAGGAGAGAAACCACAACGGTCAGGGTATATATCACTTACCGAGGGAAAAGCTATCGAGGCTGTATATATATTAAACTGGGTGAAAAAAGTGTTTGTAAATCTTAGACGAAATGGCTGTTAATTTGGCTTCGTGTTATGTTTGTGATTTATCAACGTTTTTGGCAAGAGGAAATATATATTTAAATATAATTATACTATATTTCAAAATATTTTGGAAATATTTCATAGTTTCGGTAAGACAACGAAAAATAACAAAATAGCTACGAAAGAAACCATTTTATTCGTGTAAAGTTGAAATTCAATGTTTGCACTTAGAAAATGGAAGAAACTGAAAACCTCTGGGTGTTAGGAATCATATAAAAGTGAAGTTATAGGCAATATTGTGCTATCCCGCTCTCTCTGTCTCGCTCTCTCAAGCTTTCGAATTGTTATTGTCCCATTTCCGCGATTACGCCTAACCACGCACGCTCATACTTGCCCACGAGTTTGTGTACTGTACGTAGACTGTAGAAGCAGATTGCGTGCAATATTCGATGGTCGTGATCGCAGATCCAAAACAATGGCTTAGAGCGGAACGATGGAGTAGGACTCGGGCAATTTCAACTAGACAGTTTTACTTTTGGCCACGCAATGGATAATAGAGCCGTTAACGGCCTTGTGCGATGAATAGTTTTACTGGAGAATTTTTTGCCGGCTGGAGAATTTAATTTTTAGGATTTATCGTTTCCCGTCGTCGCTTTGTTATCACGAATAAGAGACAGCTCTTAATACGGGCAATTAATGTTTTTCAATGCTATTGTAAAGGTTCATTGTTATTATTCATGCACCTTTTTTGCTTCCTGGAAAATTTATCGTTTATTCGTAAATGTCATCGCGAGCCCCGGACTCTGGCTATTTGAATGGTCGCTGTAAACTCGTGGTCCAACAAAAGTCTTGGCACTCATGATTTTTTTTTTGCGAAAGTATTGGGCTGAGTGGGTCGACGCTTTGAACAAAGTTGGCTTATAGTCTTAGCAATGTTCGGTATTTTTTTCAAAATCTCAGGTCGTCAGGAATCTTCAGGAGAGGGCGGCAAACACTTCGTAACCATTTCTCAGGAGTGAGGGAAAAGATCTCCCACTCCCGTTTTTCAAGAGTGGGGGAATATCTCCTACGTTCTTTCATCCGGAGTGGGGCAATGAATGATTAGGATTTTTTAGGAACAATACTCTACTTCAAACCGATGCAATCAAACGTAGTTGACGATAAAAAAATCATAGTTTCAAAATTCTTCATTTGAATTTTTCCGTTAGTAAAGTCGATGGCCGAACGAATTTCTGGGTTAAATTTTTTGCACCTCGCATAAGAGACCACCAAACTCGAATGTTACACGTCACCCTAAGCTAGTTCCTTTTTCCGCTTTAACATATTATCTCCTTCACTGAGAGCTCGGCGAAAATCATCTTCCGCGCTCCCACAGAGGAGGAGCGCGCGTCCGGGTTATGATTATCCTCCCTCGTCCCTATTACCGTCCATATCCTTTTTTTCCCCTTTTATCGCCCCCTTCCCTCAACTTCCCAGCACCCGCAACGGGCTCCATTTATTCATCCATTCTTCTCAATTTTAACCCAGAGCGAATAGCCCGCGAAGCCTCGATCGTGAAACGATAGACGAGTAAATATATACTTTGAGTCTGCAGGCGAAATCACGAAGGCGTCGTACATAACGCGGAATCGTTTTCCCTCGCGTATTGAATTATGCGGCAAATTGAAATTCTCCGATAAGAGGAAACAAAAAAAAAAAACAAGTGATTGCATCACCACAATAATAATGCACAAAATTATTCGAGGATGGCGAAATTAATATTGACTCAGTGGGTGGTCAGGAAAAATTTCTATTACGTGGTATATTATTAACAATTTGTATGAATAATTAAACGATAATGAGAAATATTAACTTGATTATTTCAATCTAATTTGACGAATGATTTATGAATACTAAGAAATATTAATTCAGTATTTATTAATAATGATATCTACTTCAGAATTGGTTACTTCTATTAATAATTTCGCCAAATTACTAAAATTGTATAAATTTTAATGTTTTTATTAACAAAGAGAGAGACTTCATATTAGTAATATTATTGATATTTTTAATATTCATTCATAAATGATGACTAATTATAATAACACGTACTTCAAAAAATTAGTAATTTCTGTTAATGATTTTTTAAACAATTCTAATGATATTTCTTATATCAAGTATAAACGTTGAATCGTCATGAATTTTTGAAAAATTAAAAGTCACCTTTTGCTCATGGTTTGTCCTGACCCGAGGAAATTCGTCACCCTAGCTGAAAACTTCAAACGGAAACGGACGCTTAATATCAATTTTTCCAAACGAGCGAAACGTATTTTAAAAAAACTCGAGTGAGAGCCGTTCGAAAGAATTCTCTTTATTCGGTTCACGAACAGCCACGAATTTCAACCCTGCATCCGTTTCTCTCGGAAAAAAGTGTATTTTACGGTGGAAAGCGGAGTCCACCTTTTACGCATAGTTTCTCCTCATTACGAGCATGAAAGCTGGAATTAAAGTAGCGCAGCCCGCCAATTAGAGGACCTGCGTGGAATGTTTGCGATTAAACGGGCGGTGGAATTGTACGAAACGAAGAATAATTTTAAGCACGATAGCAGGAATGTTTCGTCGAACCATAAATATCCCTGAGAATTTAGTACGAATGCAGATATCGTGCGTAATCGATTCAGCCATTTTCAAAATGATTGAATAGTTGTTATCCTCGTTTAGTACAGTTATTATCATTGTTAGACATCACGAAATAAAACGAAAAGATATAGACAGTCTAGCGTTTTTAAATAATATTCCAGTTGTTATCATCAGGAGTGGGGGGGACAGATCTCCCCACTCTAGGTCGCCAGGAGTGGGGAAAGGGCGGATCAACCTACTTTGCTCCTGATTAGCTGCAAACTCCCCACTCTCGGTTTTCAAGAGTGGGGGACCAATACCCAACCTATTTTTCGGAATTAGTCGACAAGTCTTCGACTCTCGTTCCTCAGGAGCGGGGGAGAGATCCTTCTTTAATCGATATCGCATTAAATTGTTCTGCCAAATTACCAGTAACCGTCACAATTGAAAACTTGACTTGGTTAGGTTGTTTCAGTAAGGTGGATAGGTTTTTAAAAATGATTTATCGATTTGCTTGGCTTTATTGTAAATAACTTTTTAAAAGACTACGTTTGTGTTTATTTAGGCTGAAGTTACGAGAAGTTTTGATTAGCTTTGTTTCGGTAATTGCGTATTCAATTGATCTTCGAAATTATCGGTAGTCTGCAAAATTGAAGCTTCATTTGATTACTTTGGTTTAATTTGGTTAGTTCAATATTCGAGAATTATTTATCGATTTCCTAGAGTTTGTTTGGGTTTATATAAAATACTTCTAAAATCCACACGTACTTTTTGAACAAGTACGTTTAAATATGTTTCGGACAACCATATGAGAAGTTTTATCCAAGCTTTTTTGGCTTTACCTAAAATCATATGTGATAGGATTTCGATATTTTTGGTAAGGTTTACCATTACTCGGACTGGCCACATGAGAACCTCCGTTTGCGTTCGTTTTCGTTTATCTCATCTGACCTATACGAAACGTTTTCTCAACCCAAAGCTGCATCTTGCAAATTTTATATAACCAAAATTACTTAGTATTAAAAATATCTAGCTGGATCAAACATATGCATAGTCATCAACTAATTAATTCTCGCTGAGCCTTCAATCATAAAATACTTTGAATCTCATGGGTCTAAAAAAATTGTGTAACAAAAATTGTCTGCTAAATAATCAAACATTAAAAAGAAATCATTTATCGTATTCATGTATGGTTTGAAATTCAAACTTTGCACTTTACAGTACGGGAAACCGAAAAACTTAGAGTGTTGGAAGTTTATTTAATGGATGTACATAAATATATGGATTCGACCGGATATAGTATATAACCGACCTATATCTGGTCATCATCCTCACCCTCGTTTCTCTCTGTCTCTTTCCCTCGGCGTATGCCATCCTGCATAGTAATCCCTATCCTGCCGTCCTTCTCAGCACCTTTCTGAATTCCTTCACGAAAATCCTTTCTCGCGTTCTCGCTCTCCACTTTCGTGGTACAGTCGGCCACTTTGGGCAGTTTCCTCTCCCGAGGATGCTTCCACGATACACACTGTGTATCCCATGCGCATACAAATGTGTGCGCGCGTCCTTCCGTGTCGACGCAGCTTTAACAATATGGGGACCCAGTAATCTTTTTTTTCACTACCGCTCGGGTTCAAAATTCGCGTTGTTTTTTAAAATTATACGTGCGATTGAAAGAACGAAACATTACATTTGCAATAATTAAAATCTGTGATTAAAAGAAATAAATAAAAATATTAATAAATCATCTTAAAATGTATTATTGAAATAATTAATAAAGATTTAAATAAATAATCTTACAATGTATTATTAAGGGAATGACGAACACGTTCCTAGCCACATCGAAATTTCAAAATCTAATTTCTCCCACACTATTCAACCGCTTTGCATGAAATTTATTGTGT
>JAPYZI010000983.1:0-62280 GCA_030523105.1 Ophioninae sp. A BG-2022a
TAACTTTTTTCCCTTTGGGATTTGGCGCTCCACTTTTCGCTCAATCTCTTCGTTATGATTTTACCTTCAAAATGCTTTTTTAATCATTGATGTCCGATGGTTTTTCGATTTTTGGCAGAATTTCAAAGTTGGGCTATCGATTTTTGCAAATTTTTCCATACATACCCCTTTGCCTCTTTTTTTGCGATTTTTCAAGCGCATTTTCCGGGAAAACTATACGAGATATCGATACGAATCCAACGCTATCATTTAAGTTAGGCAAAAACCTTTTCCAAACTCACCAAATGAAAACCAGTAGCATATAAAAAGCTCTCCCTACGACCTTTTGAAATTTCGCGATTTTCAAGATTCCGGAAAAGTGGCCGGGGGACGACGAGAAAATTTTTTTTTCCGTTTTAAACTCTTAAAACGATGTATCTAATCGGAAATTTTCCGCTGATTACGAATATGCCCGAGTTTTTTCCGAAAGTACAAAATCAGACTGGAAGAATGCAAAAAAACGTTACTAGAATATATTTTCGACATTTTTCCCTAGAAATGGACAGTCCAAGATGAATCAAATGGTGAATTTGTCTTCAAGGTATAAAAACACATCGACATGAACCCACGATTAGACACTAAACATCTAAATATAATAATTATTCGGAGTTTTGCGATTACCCACAAATTTGGAGATTCATTTTCATTATTATGAAAACTAGTAGCTCTGATAAGGGTCGTTGTGCATAGTGCTTCATAGCAGATGCTCAAAACACGGCACGACGAAGAACTGCTCGTTTTTTTAGGAGTGATCCGCGAGCTATCATCTGGAATATCAGTCCTTGAGCGCTCGAAGGACTTCATTCGAATCTCGTTCAAAAGTGAACCGTCATAAATGTGGAGGGGGGAGGGGTTAAGGGTGAAAAGAAGCAAAATGTAAGGTTTTTTTGAACGGCCTGGTTACTCGCGAATCGGAACGACGAGCATCCCTTTGCGATTAGGGTTGCACGCATCCCTTCACCAAACGTTCATTCCTTAATGTCTCCAGGCATGATGAAAGTTTCCGTTCGAGTCTCAAGCCTCGAGCGGCTATATTTCAAGAAAAAAACAACACACTGGAAAAACCGTTTGCAAATAAAAGCGGTTGGGTCGTTGAACCCTCGGCACTTCCGGTTTGCACTGTCACGTGGTATTACGCGCGCAGGCATAATCGCAGGATCGTAATAACGGCAGTCGCTAAGTTTCCAATGTATTTCCGGTCACGTAGTTAGACGATACTTGGCAAGATCGCTTACCTCGCCTCGACAACGATGTCTTTGCCGATTTTCTCGCTATCATCTCGACTTAAGCGACCACCAAAAAGCCACCGCGGCAACTCTCGCCCTGTTGCGATTACCGGTAACGAGGGTGAAATTTCTCCGATACGAATGTGGGATAAGACGAAAATTGTTCGCTCGACTGACGAGAATCGTGGTGGTTCCTTGATGGCGGGGAAAGGGCCGCGGTGAAGTAGAGATATAACAAAATCGTTTTGTTCAAAGTGGTTGTTGCGAATGTTAGGGGACTCTTATGGCAGAAACTTCCCACGAGAAGAGAATTACTCTAATTAACACGACCACTTGAATTCAAACCGTTAAACGGACTAATTCTTGGTACTGATTATTGTTTTTTTGTTATCTTTGTTTAGATCTCGATGCCGATTTAGCTCTTTGACGATTCTTTGTGTCTTTTTGCTTGCCAATTATTTTTTTTTTTATTCATTTTCGTCACCGATTTTTGATTTTTGTTATTCAGATGTATTTTTCATTGGAGATTTTACATTAAGATGTATCTTTTTTTTAAATTTCTAATTATCAATTTTTCTCTTTGAGACGGATTACCCGATTTTTTTATTATTTTGAATTTTTTCATCGATTTTTATATCTCTAGTTACCGATTCTTCACGATATAATTTTTCTCTGCTAATTTTGCTTTGGTTTTGTGCTTTTAATTGTCGATTTACCATTTTATTAGTTTTTTCTTTCTTTACGTTTGCCGATTTTTCGCTTTTTTTGATTTTCGTGATCGTTTTTTCATTTTTCACTGCGCTATGTTCTTCTCGGTGCCGATTTTTTATTTTACTATCTCTTTGTCCATTTTTAGTTAACGGTTTCTTTTGTTTCGTTATAGTTGGTCTGATTTTCGTTGCCGATTTATGGACCGTGGATTCTCAATATTTCTTGCAGCTGATTCCTCTTTTTAGTCATCTTCGCTTACTTCTCGTTAGCGTTTTTTAAATTTTTGTAATAGTGTTTCTCCTCCTCGTTGTGGATTTCTTATTTTTGCAATTGTCTTTTCTCTTTCTTGTTGCCGATTTTTCGATTTTGACGGTTTTATAATATTTTTCTTGCCGATTCCGTTTTCCTATCTCTTTTTCCCGTGACTCATCTCACTTCCTGGTTACCCCGTGCTTTTTATTTCCAAAAGTTATTGCACGATCGTTGAATCACCCGGTGTCATCCAGACAGCGTCAATTTCGTATTCCTCGAGGCTTGTCTCGTTCGAGTCCAACCGGAAGTTAAGCCAAGTGGAGTTTGCCTTCACCAGCCATCATAATACCAGAGTGTATCAGCTCCCTCGAATTGGGGTGTACGCCGCATCCGAGTCTTATTTGGGTCACGAATTCGCGTTACGAGGGAACTCAACCTCCGGACGTTAGGATGAAATTAGATATGGCGATTTTGAGTGTGATGCTGTTCCTTCGATAAACTAAAGCTTGACTGTATGAGCGAAAATGAAACTACTACCCTCATCACCGATATTGCTAGGTGCAATAGGAGAAAAAAAAACAACCCATTTTTTCCATGCTCGACAGTTTTTTCAATTCCGATTTTTCGGCGGATTGTTTATCATAGGTTTTCGATGAAAAAAAAGCCTCAGCGTTTCAAGACTCCTCGTTAGTCCCATGTAAAATCCCAACTTCATAATTCCAACAGCCACCCCACAAAAAATTACGAAAGTCACCAATCTTCGATCCATGTGTGTGTGTGTGTGTGTGTTTTTTTTTGTCTCTGCGCTTATCTTTTATCAATAGCGTGGAATATAATTGTGATCAAACGTCCGTCTCGTCCTGTACACCGATAATAAGATCAACTTAAATTTCATTGATGGGGAATTCGATGAACGGACTTGACAGGCGACCCAACCCACTCTTCTTCAATGTTCTTCCTATGGCACGATGAGACCGCATATTCACATGTTACCCGAGAAACATCGGCGCTGCACTAAATGTCAGATGAGCTTTGACGAATTCTGTGGTCGTAATTCAATCTGCGGAAAGCCCAACCGTATCGGTCACCGCGGCCATTCCAACGAGCGTGGGAGAGACGCGCCGACAGAATGCCAATCCATAGTGGAAACTCCACAGCGCAATCAGAACTTCATATACCTTCCGTGTATACCATCGGGGAATTGTCTCGTCGTAGGAAAACGACGTCGCGCGGCTTAATTCAATTTGTTTGAACCGCGCACCGCAAAAACAAAAAAGACAAAAAAAAAAAACGATAACACGAAATACAAAAACAAAAAAGATAGACGGAGTATGAAGCATCATCGGATTGTTTTCGGTGTTTGTGATCGTCGCTCCTCTCATCAATGTCAGATAAGAGAATAAGAAAAAAAAAAATAATAATATCACAGAAATTTCAACGGGGCGCGAAGTCACCGAACGAGCGCGAACAAAATGTGAAAGGACGTTCAATAAAATCGGTAAAAGGCAATAACAGGGTAAAAAGGTTTGATTCGCTTCAACAGCGATATAGGATTTTCATTCAAAGTCCACCTGCCAATTTCTCCTTTTCGCTAGTGGAATAAACGATTGTTTTATCGATACAAATCACTAATCATTGAATTTTGATACGTGCTTAATGTTTATACATTTTTCAAATTTCGTTTTGGAAAAATTGATATTACTAAAATTGTATATGAAAAGTTGTTGGACAGGAAATATATTTTTCTACGATTTAAAATATTTAATGCAAATTTAGTTAACAAATATATAATTTCAATTAACTTATAAAAAGTTATTTCATTTCCAGTGAAATATTTAGCGATTTGGAACAATTGATGATATTGAAATTTAATCAAATTACGTATCCGAGATAATAATAATTGATATTAATTAAGAACAATTCAACTATTGATGAAATTAACAATAATGATTATTAAATTAGTAATATATTTAACGAAATAATTGAGTCATAAATTAATAGTCAGCTATAGAAATAAGTTATAATGATAAATAACAATGATAATCGAATCATTGTGATAAGTAATTATAAATAGTCCGGAATGATAATATATAATTTGTCAGTAACAAATGAAACAAAAAAAAAATGATTTAATCGAAGCTCAAATAAAAAACCTGTTGACAATTGATGAGCAAATGAAATTTCAAAAACATAGTCGATCAACCCATGAATATTGAATGATAAATACATTTGTTATTCTTCAAAATTGGAATGTAAAGAAAATCCCATTAAAATTCCACACTTGCAAAAAAAAATGTCAAAATCATGGATTTTCGAATAAAAAAGGAACTTTACGATCCGAACGGACCCAGCCTCCGGAATGGGTGAGAGGGGAGTTCCACTTCACCTGGAGGTTCACATGCATTCGATTCATGTTTGGGATCACCGCTGATACTCGTGGCTCGAAGTTGATTCCACATTGTTTGCAGTAAAATTATTCTCGAATTCAACGATCCCAACGTCGAGAGAAGCGCCGTAACCGGCGTCCCCCGTTGCTGTCGTGATCGTTATGCATATATAGGTCTATCCATTCTGTATGGACTACAGAGTTCACCCCGCGCGATAATATCTCTGTCGGTTCGCTTCCCGAAATTACTCTCGTTGCTGTAATCACTCTAATCGATCGTCGAATCGAGAGCTACAGCGAGCTCTGGAGGCGCATCGAGCGGGCCCCCTTTCACCCACAGCCACCCGCAAAATAGCGTTCGTAAATCTTCTTTACGGTACGGACCAACGAATTCGTTCGACCGCCCTCAACCCCTCCTCTAAGCCACCCATGTGATCCGGGAGAACGAGATTTTCAACCTGCTTCCTGTATTCATGCCCTTATTTTTCACCTGGAAATATTTCTTTGGATTTTTTTCGCCAAAATCGCGCTTGTTATCTGTTCACCCCTCCGTATAAAACATGCATGTGATCCTACTGGATAAAGGGAAACGAGATATGGACTTGCGCCCTTTTTATGGCTTTATTTTTCACCTGGTATCTTTTTGTTTTTTTTTTTTTTTTTTGTCAAAATTGGATTTGGTATCTTCACCCCTTCGTATATCAGCTACCCCTGTGATTCTACCGGACAAATAGGAACGAGATTTTATACCTGCGCCCTTTTTATACCCGCATTTTTTACATGAGAAACTTTTTTCTGTTTCTTTTTTTTCCAATATCGAGATTAATATTTTCACCGGAAAAAAATCGGGTATATTCGTACTCGGGGGGACATTTCCGATGTAAGAGGTCCTTTTGGAACTTTGAAAACGGAAAAATAGAGTTTTTAAACGTTTTTTCCATCTTCCCGCTCTAATTTTGCTCCTACGGCAAAAAACCCCTGTGATGTTGCTGGATAAACGCCAACGAGATTTTAATTCTACGCCCTTTTTCGCACCCTTATTTTCCAATTGAGCAACTTTTGTAGGTTTATTTTTTGGAACGAAGGCTCTCCCATCTTCACTCGCAAGGCTTTTTTGTTTCGCGACAGCTTTCAAGGGTGTTGTAAAGACGAGCGTGATAACAGCGTCGAAGGAGAAAGGTTATGGCCGATAAACGACCGAAAATGCGAGGTCTCCTCGCAGCTCAGACGAAACGGAACTTTATTGGATGCTTCGTGACTACCCTCACCTTTGGATTTCTCTTCCGCACGTTTTACATAAAACCGCAACGAAAACGAATTGAAGATTATTATCGGTAATATTGAACGGTTTTGATTGGCGTACCGCTCAATTGGATTGATGTCTTAATCGTCCTATTTCGTGATTTTCAGTGACTTCGATCCAGAAGCCAGCCTGGAGGCTATGAAGGATTACCTACAGTCCACTGGTGGCGATAAAGCTTAATTCGATCAATGTCCAATCCCTTATCATTTGACTCACGATTGTACGAAATAAACATCGATGGAAAGGACTCTCATCCTTCATCCTTTTCATTAAAGGGTTCGTTGATTCTTCAAGGGCTGGACAAAATTTTCCTGTCGAGAATCCGATCGATAGAAATTTGTTGGTTATTTATAGCGACTTAGATGATCGAGTTCAATTCTTTTTTATGGCTTTGTAAGGGCGTCTTTAAGGTTAGGCTTGTTGAAGTTCTGGCCGGTAGAGTTATCTCCAAATGATGATGATCAGAAGTTAATGCTCAGCTTGGGCGATCAGAAATCGTTTTTTTGGAGGAAACAATTGGTTTTCTTAAATATCAGCAATGATTTATCAAAAAATTAGCCAAAGTCAAACTTTTCCATCGGAAAGTCAAGAAGAAAGTCAACTGAATCCTTGAACGTAATTTGGTCGATTCATTAGGGTTTTAAATTAATTATAGAAAATTCACAAAAGGTCCAAAGTTTACGAAAAAATCTGGCGGCATGCAATTTTTTATATTAAGCTTTACAAACATCTTACAAAATTGTATTGAAAATATTCGAAAATTCGACTGCCCCGTCAAATTTCATTCCACAGAAAAAAAGAAGACAACAGCTCCATTCAGAATTGAACATTATTTTTCAGAATTAATAAAAAAGGCACTACATTTTTAATAAATCATTTACAATCTCAATGCTCTATTTTACAAAAAAGGCAACCGTTTTTTGCAAACTATTTTTTTTTAGGCTTCTTAACGGTAAGAAATATTTATTTTTCTGGGATATTAAATTGTCGTAGCGTTATGCAGAATCGATTTTTCTAAAAAAGATAGGTTTTCAATATTTCCATCAATTCGCATTCAATACAAAAGAAGGCATTACGTACGAAAAAAAAATTATTCAGTTTCACTCAGCATTTAAATTGTATTTTTTTTTCATCTACAGATTAGATCATCAACCTCAGCGTTCTGAATTAAAAAAAAAATAATAATTATCATAGAAAATTCGTAACCAAAAAAAGTAATTCGACAAGTTTGGAAAATGAATTTCCATCCGGTCGTTCATTGGTACGTTTCTGTGTTCGACATTTGCACCAAAATGGAGAACCCCGAGCTTTTATTCACGATCGTGAGAAAAGTTTTTGCGGTTTCATGAATGGAAAAGAGACAGGGGCATCTGTGCCCGAGTTTTGCACCGTGGAAAAAGATAAAACAAGAAATAAAGCTGTGGAAATAAAAGGGAGGATGGTCGTTGATCGAGCTGAACTTGGTTAGAAAACTTCCTCTCGCAGGAAATCGAGGGACCCGCGGTGCTCTCACGTATTTCCTATACCTGTAGAGCGTGAATGTAAGATCGTTGGATTTTTCGGTCTGCCGAAGCGCTCGCCCGAAAAGTCGTGAGGTCGCGCTTACTCGTGCTCGTGCCAACGTCAGGACTTTCAAACTCGGCTACAGCCCAGGAATTCCCTGTCTCGTATATCATTACTTAGCGTTTCGCAATAACTGAATCATCAAAAATGACCCTTCCCGATTTCCGGTCCCATTTAATGGGTCCGAATGGGGGTCTAAAAGGATGTCGATTTTGAATGTTTTTTTTTAGGGACGGTAATATCAGCAAAATACCAGTTTTTTGCTAAAAACATTGAAACTTCCGGGTTCTCCGGAAATATCCAACATTTACGGTTTTTGGTATTTGTCGTGGTGGAAAAAAAAAACCAAGGTCAACAACCCCTTAATTACTAGCTGTCGAAGCGTCTGCGAAATTTTCTAGCCTTTCCTCCCCATTCTCTCGCCTCCTCCACTTTCTCACCGTTTTAATCAAGCCTGGCAAAACGGGGGTGCTTCATCCCCCTAACCTTGGTCCATTTGCAAGATGATATAACACACTCGTAGCGTATGTGGAGTCGGATGAGCGTCGACATGAGGAAGCCGCGTACGGCATTCGCATCAGTTGATATTCCGGACGTAATGAAGGGAAAAGGGTTGTGTACACCCCCGAACTGTGTCTTAGTGTATCCGTGCGTCAGCAATGGCCACCGTCAGTGATGGTGGTGGTAGGCGATAGCGCGGTAACGGAATCCTCGCGCCAAACCAAACTTAATTTTCATGGCGTACAAGTTTTAATCAAGTTTGAGAAATTAGAGAAAAGCTCCGACGAACGGGCCAGCGTAGCAGCCCTTCCGACTATGTACACTTTCCACTTCTCCCCCTCCCCCATTCTCTTTATCCCTTGTGAGCTCTCGTTCTGACTCTCATTCATTCGTTCACTCTTGGATCCCTCTTCGCTCTGCTTCTCTCATTTTCTCGCTACACCCCTTGCTTCTCTGGATCTTTCTTCCTCTTTCTCTCTCTATCTCTCTCTGGATTTTCCTTGATCTCCTGGAAGATCTTCAGACCTCTATCGTGCCTATCCTTGATTTCGTTTTCTACACTTCGCTCGTCTCACTTCCTGCCTCTCTGGTTGATAGTCTTCTTTTTTTATTTTGACTGTTCTTTTCTTTGAACATTTTTTTAAATGCTTGTTGAATTAATTCAGCATTGTAAATTCATTCTTGTTGGTTCGTACAATAATTTGCTGGTGCCTTACGTTTTTCTGATAATTTCTTTTTTTCGGTCTTCCAAATATTTATTTTTATAGTGATTTTTATATTGTTGGTTGTTGTTGTTGTTTTTTTTTAATATTTAATTTTCATGCTGAATCTTTAATTGTTTGTTGTTTGTATATTGAAGTTTTTTTATTAGGTATTTTCGCTTTTGGTTATTTAAACAGTTAAATACATTGTTCTTTTTACTTTAATTGCTGTTAATACTTTTTTTAAATTTCATTGCATCTTCCGGATATTATTATTTTTCATAACAAATATTATTAATCGATTAATCAATATCTCCCTCTTCTGCTCCAAATACGGATTTATTTTTCCTTCTACATCGAATCCTTATTTTGAAAAAACTATATGTTGTCAAATTATCATTTCTTCAATTTTTTTAATTAATTATTTCGAGGCCATAATGAATGAGAGAAATTAATCAACTCCCTGCTAATGGGCGGGCAATGATGAAACTCGGCTAATTGGGAGATGGATTAGTTGAGTATGTATGAGTTTTTTTTGTTTATGTTTCGGTTTGTTTACGTTTTTTTTTATCTCCGCCTCTCTTTTTCTCTTCCTAACATTCATTATCGTCTATTACTGTTTATTGTATCACATAATTATTTTGTAATCCGTATTTAAATAGTTTTCGTGTATTCTGTAATTTTAAATTATACTTATATAATTTCTAATTGTTCTTGCACCCTCTATTCAATCTGTCATACTCTCTCCCTCTTTGAAATTCGTATTAAAACGTAAAAATTTTTTTGTGCTGTTCATTAATTCGTTATTATCATTAACCAATTTTTGTCTGTGTTCATAATTATTTATTATTCTTATTTCAACGATTTATTAAAATGATTAAATTGTATTTTCTATGCACGAAAAAAAAAAAAAAATTTCTTTTACACCGCACAAAAATCAATAAATCAGTAAATTTCTCTTACAATGGTCTCTCTATTTTTCTTTTTGCCTCTCCTTCGCAGTCCCTTTTTTTCACCACTTTTTTTCTCTTCCTTTCAGAAATTCGAATTACGGTCCAGCGGGTAACGATGAAACTCGGGTAAGTGGTAAATGGGCAAGTTGGCACGTCCGCTAACTTCATATACGCTTTCGCAGCTCTCGGTGATATCGAGAAACCGCCCTTAGGGGTTGTGCAATTTTTTTTACTCCCTCCTCCCACTTCGCTCCCTCACCAGTGTGGTTGCTTTCCCGTATGGTCGTTTATAGGTTAGCCGAGCTCGACATTTCCTGGTGTAAGCCTAGATTCGATCTTCCGGTCAGTATCGCGTCCATTGGCTGTCCGAAATGGTCTGAGACAACGGCCAGCCAGAAAAACTCATTCGTCTTCCGCCTGACATCGGTTACGCACGCAGGGCCATACAAGGCACGTCCCGTCAAGCCGGTGGCCTCGTAACCTCAAAGGTGCCACGATCGATCGCTGGCTGCTCTCGCTTTGGACGACCACCGGAAACTCACTTTTTTTTCAAATCCATTTCGTCAAAAAAGGAGGAAACTTCAAACGAGTATATATCGTTGGGACTTTGATGAGATGCGTTTTCGTCGTGTTATATATAGAGTCGAATATTTTAATGTTTCAACAAAAAAAGAAATAAGAAAACCCGGAGAACTAGGATATTGGATCATGGTTCCAAAACGTTATTTCTTTTCCCCGTCAAGTTTTGTGTTTTGAAAATTCATCGACGAAATTCAACATTCAATCGATAAAACATTGAGAAATTTTTGAGATTTAATTTTTCGGTCGAATAGGACTGTATTTGGAAAAAAACAATAACTGGTAGAGTTGGCGCTGATAATAAAAAAAAATTCAACTAATAATAGAGTTCAATAGTCGTAACAACAATATTTATTTGATTTTATTTCAACATGAAAAAGTAATAAATATGTATTAATAAATTAACAAAATATGATTTAAATGAAAAGAAAAAAATAACATCGTAATAAAAGAATAACGAAGGGAAAAGAAGGTTCATTTTACAAAAATCTCAGAATTGTTTAAACACCTAATGAGTTTTTTTTTTTTTAAATCGTTGGGGGGAAAAGAAGCGAGACAGAGACTGAGAGCGGAGGTTTCATTTGGAATGTACGTAACTCCGATGGGGATATCCGAGAGTGTTGGACTCTGACACGAATGTACTGGCAATTTTACGCTTCGGGGGGCCCAAAAAGGAGTCGTCTCGTGGACGTTTCTATCAAAGGCACCGAGTTGGACGATTCTTCTTAAACCCCTCGCGGAGTGTCGTAAATTCCAGCCTTTGATGTCACCCTCGTCCATTCCTGAGCACTTCTCCAGCGATGACGAGTTTCCACTGGCCCACGGCTGTGACCAGCTTACTCCTCTTCCCTACCTTTTACACTGGCGACACTTCATCACTGCACACACGGTATTCTCTTTGTAATCGCAAATTTCACGATTACCGCAAACGTCACCGTAATCAAATGCAATCGAGGTTTCCCCAGGTCAACCGAAAATGCGATCTCATTGAGCCATCGCGTTCGAAAGATGCACTTCAAGAGAATATTCGGAACCTTCGATTCGCAAGGGACTTTTTTGATGACTTTTTAATTGAACTTTCGAAATGGTTTTCATTTTTTCGATGTATCAGGGTCTCGTGCCAATAATATTTCACTTTTTGGATTTTTACGAACGAAGGTTCAATATTTTTTGGTTTTTCGAAACTAGGCGAGAATCATCGTTTTTCTTTGGATTTATAAACGAATCACACATTATATTTGGCGTATGTCCAATCGTTATGGGATAAAAATATAGTTTATGGAATTTTTTGGATTTGTACGCCATATGGACTTTATTTTGATCCTGAAATTCTAGTATTTTCGGCGTTTTACGAACTCCTCACAATGTTATTAGTTTGGGATTTTTCTTTCATTTGCTTTTGGTTTTTACAAAGCAACGTTATTATTTTTATTCTTCAGCTGTATAAGCCCAAATTTATTTACCTTTTTGATGTTCAGAGAGCCTAATATATTATGTTTCGTCTTTTTGGGTTTGTACTTGTTTTAACAGCATAAAATTAGATATTATAAATTTGAGAAAATTATTTTTACCAAATTCTTTTATTTTAAAATTAAATTTTACCAAAGTATAAATTTGGGAAAGAATATGTACTTTTTTTACCAGTTTCAAATTCTTATTACCTTCGAATCGCTGTGAATTTTTCTTTTCTCTCTTTGGCCTTTCAGAAACCCAAGTTATTTTTTTTTAAATCATTTCGGGTATTTATAAACCAAAAATTGATCGTACTTTTTGAGCTTTCAAGAGCTTGATACTTTACGCTTCGGTTTGATAGACTTCAACGATACCAACGGTTAAATTTAATCGTCTTCCATAAATTGAAGAGATAGAATTTTTTTTTCATTTCATGAGCTTTTAGGTAAAAGCTCTTCTGGGGACGAAAAAAAGCAAATAGCACACAACGATTGACAGGAAAAAGAAATTTTTAACGAACGAGCTTTTCTTCCCCGGTTTCCCTTTGTTTTAATTATTCTCGAATTTTTGAAATCCCGAGCTCGAGTACGACACGAAGACTCGGGGATGAAACGGTCGCTGAAACGGCCAACATTCGGACGCACAAATGAGAGAACCACAGGAACCTCCAGCGTCGTCATATACGCGGAGAAGGATTGCCGCGAGTGTTGCTGATCCCGTGGTACTGCTGCGGCACTACAAACGCAGTAATTTACTGGCATCCACCGCTATACGATTAGTTTGTACATGAGCTATGGTGCAAAGGGAGAACGAGAAAGGAGGACCGGAAGAGGGGCTTGAAACGAGGGATGAACGAGGGCTAGACGGATAAAGGGAGGACGCAAGTAGTAAGAGAAACATGAAGGATGGAGGAAACTGCAGAAGAGATCCATGATAGACCTGGAGAAGAGGGAATTCGGTAAACATTGAAATCGTATGGCATGGGTGCTCCAATATGCTCTGAAAGTGTCTGATGATGATCGAAAGCACATCAAGCTCGATAAAGTCAGCAAACAAATCCTCTGGCTAACCCAAAACAATCAAACTACGTGGTTTTCATGATCAAATAAATACGACTGTATATTTGGATAAATAAATCCAAACTGAGGGCCTGAATCATCAGCTGAAAAAATATATTCGGATTGACAAACCCTAACGAATACAACTCAAGGGTTTTAAGTGGCGGAAAAATCCAAATTTTGGTAAATAAACTTAGATATATGAATTAAATAATAAATGAATATGGTTTCAATCATCAACTAAAAGAACATTTGTTTTCGTGTGAATCAACGTAACAAACCCAAACAAATATAAGATTGGAAAAATCAGTAAAAATATTTATATTTGTATAAATAAACGCAAACGACAACTACTCTAAAATGAAAAACATCGCGGAATTTTACGAATTTGGAAGGACCTAGAGTAGTTGAATGATCTTTTGGATCTCCCAGGATCATGGATAATCGGTTGTTTTTTGGGGAAAAGGGTAAACAAGGCTGCGTGACGGCTTCTTCCTCTACCCTGCGCTGAGTACCGTAATCTAATTTTCTTTAACGTGGTAATTCGACGGCAGTGTCTGTACAGGAGACCAGGGAATTAAGAAATTAAGACTTTAAACGCATTAGCATGTCGAGCTGGTGAATACCACAGATGCATCCGAAACGGTATGTGTCGACCAAGAATGAGAGTAAGAATGCTTGAAGAGAGAAAGATAGAGAGAAAGAGAGAGAGAGAGAGAGAGAGAGAGAGAGAGAAAGAGAAACACGTCGAGAACAAAAAAATGCTGATTAAATCTTAATCCAATTCTGAGGGCCCTTTCATGTTTGTTTTTCCTTTCTATTGCTCGTTTCGTTCGTGGTGATTTTTTAATTGTCCAGCTCCGAGAGCCTAGGGGAGAGAACCCGGCTTCTCTTTTGTTTTTTCGGCCAAAAAGGATCCAGCATTCTCTTTTTGCCGTTAGATAACTGTAAATATTATTCCATTTTTTTTACAATTGCAAAGGAAATTTAAGTGTTAAAAAAGTCGGTCGAGGTCCACCAGGAATAAATGAATAAATATTTCGAAGAAAAACAACATCGCACTGTAAAAAACACTTTTTTGCACCAATTTCCGGAGGTTCGAGTTTCAAAAACTATTCTATATACAAAAAAATATCGATACATTTGGTGCAACGACGTGAGAACAACAAATTTGTGTATCGTTATTAAATAATTATTATCTGAAGGTATGATCCATAATTATAAATGTGGAATATTAATGAACTAATGAAAATCATGATAAAATATGTCGATCGTGATACCGTAAATAAAAAATAAACTAAAGGTATAGAAACCTAAAAAAACTATGTATGGAATAGTAATCTAAATAAAAATGTAAAAAAACGCTCGTTTTCAGCAATAATCGAAATAAAAAATAAATACGGGCTTCGTATAGAACAATAATTGAAATAAAAGTAAAAAAAAGAGTTTTATTTTCAATAATGATGTAGATGACATTTTTGTAAAAGGTCTCGATTAGCATTATAATCTGAACAATAAAATAAAAAGTAGCTTTGTTAATGTAAAATATAAAAAAATTAAAAACAGTCCCATTTGTAATAATAATAAACAAACAGAACAAAATATATATTTTTTTAATGACCGGCTATTTTTTAACGATTTTTTTTTCATATTCGTACGATTCGAAGCTGTCATCAGCTTTAATGAGGAGAAGAATAATAATCAGCATCACGAAAATCCGTAGCTTTACAGTCCACTGCACTCTTTCGACACTCCATTGTTTTCTATCGTTAGGTGTTATCGTCCTGGCGGTTGATATTAATGCAATGCAAATTGTTAATGCCGGTCACGAATGGTCGTGCGTCAAACTAATTAATTAAATGCGTTGCATTCAGTAATGGATTGTGTGCAATAACTCAGTGAATTAACGTAATATTGCTTACACGCATGATCAGGTTTATGGATATTCCGTTTGGGATGGGAAAGGATTAATAATAACAATTTACGTAAACAATAGAGGTGAGCTGAAACTCGCGTTTAAATTAGAAACGAGCAGAAGTAGAATCAATTGATGCATTGATGGTGATTAAATGTAGGTTACAAAAGCAAATCGATTTTCAAGATTTTTTTTCTGCAAAGAGTACTGGGACGAGAAAGTCGAGATTTTACACACATTTTTTGCACAGTCTCGCTAAATTTAAGTATTTTTTTCGTTGAAAAATATTGATAAGTAATAGGCATATTATTTTTCAAATGAAGGACTTTCGTCTGCAATATAAAAATAAAAATAATATTCTAGCATAAGAATGAATTGTTACTTTATCCAAATACTTTTTTGTCATTTTGAAAATTACAAAAATACGGAATCTGGTATAAAAAAACTTCGATATTCGACTTTTAAAATCACACTTGCGTATTTCTTTATTTCATTCAATTATCACTAGCAATATTTTTTATAGATATTTGTATTCAGTTGTTACTATCCTAAATATTTTTTTCTTTCGATAAAATAATTAGATTATTATTATTATCTATTTATATTATTCAAATTATAACTTCAAATTGAAATGAATTTTCAAAAATGGGAATTTGTCGCTGACCTATTTCCACCACTGGAACCCGGAAATTCCTTTTCAAAATCGTACTCGCCATCATCGCTGTCACATCATACGGAAGGGAAATACGTCTTGAAATATTTGAAGGAACGAAATGGAGCCTGCAAACCGGATCCCTCTGGACCTGCTGGAAGTCATATACGTTTGTATATGTAAAGTTTAGAATTTCCCACCATTCAGCCCATCAGATACGAGTCCTGTAGCATTGTCGTGACATCCAGTTGTATCGCCGTTGTCCTTTGAGAATCGCGAGGAGAGAGAGAGAGAGAGAGAGAGAGAGAGCGAGAGGAGGGCCGGGTAGGCGACACTCTCACCCAAGATATAGGAGGGCCGCACGGCAATGCGAGACGATAGTAAAGGATGAGAACGAAGAACGTGGTCTTCCAACCAGGGGTAGAGAGGTCGTGGAGGGTCCTCCAGGAACCTCGGCCACGGCGACATTTGCAATTACAACTTGGCAACGGTCCGAGAGAAGTCTCCATCCGTGCGAGGAAGACTCTCTCTCTCTCTCTCTACCCGAATCTCACTGGATATCACCGACTCTCACCGACTCTCACCGACTCTCACCGACTCTCACCGGCTCTCACCGACTCTCATCGACTCTCGTGTGCTCTCACTGACTTTTCTTTGTTCTGTGAGTCTCTCGCTCAAAGAATCTCGCGGGATCTCACTCGCTCTCACTGACTCCCACACACTTTTAGCCTCACTCTTTTTCTCTCACTCTCGTTTTCTCTCTGTCTCCGTTTATCCCGGGCCATATTCTCGAGGGTCCAAGCTTTTGCTCCAACTGCGAAAAGACCCCGAGAGTTATCGTACGGATCGATCGTATATGGAAAAGTCACATCGCACTTCGTTCTCGTTCCGAATCTCCTCGCGGAATCGTTGACGAAAACGTTTTCTGATCTCTCCACTTTTTCCCTCGATTCTTGGCCGAGGAGACAAGTACGAGGAGCGTCGGAAAATCGATTGAAATTCATGGTACCTTGATACAAATGTAATCCACTAGGCAGGTAGTTTTATGCAGTCTTTATGAGAGAAATGATGAAAGTAATGAGTAGGAAAAGTAGAGATAGGAATTACCTATTTTTTGGTGAAACTTTCTCAATCGTTTTTTGTTAGAGAAAATGGGAGAATGGGAAGTCGAGATTATATCAGGATTGAAGCTGTTGGTTCCAAATGTCTCGTGACACGCAATTGTCGTTTTCCAGACGGAGGAAATGTAAAAAAAGAAACTAATGAAATGAGAACGATACCCAATGAAGAAAGGAATAAGTGGATCTACATAAACACAAAAAATAAAAATAAAAACGCGAGGAGAAGCTAAAAATAAAAAAGCGTAAACAACAAACTGCGAATAAAAAGAATTTAAAAATATGATGGAAAATAAACGGCCGTTATTGATGCAGATAAAAAAAACACCCGTAAAAAAGAATCGTAAAAATAAAAATTAAAGCTTGTGGAAATAAAAAAAAAAAACACAAGTAGAAGTCAAACTGACAAGCGGTGAAAATAAAGTAAAGCCAGAGACAAACTAATTTAAAACATATATCGGCGAACAAAATAATAATACTAATATAAAAAATAAAAATAAGAAATATATCATCAATTATAGAGAATTGAAAAAAATGTATATAAAGAGAAACAAGTACAAATAAATAAATAAAAGTTTATCTCTCCCCTCAGACCAATATTTCTTCTATGATACAATTTTCGGTGAAAGACAGAAATGCAAAAGAAGAAACAAAGGAAAGAAAACAAATGAAGCGACACAACCAAAAGAAACGTTACTCGCGAATTAAAAAATAAAGAAAAAACGTAAATTAAAAACGCAAAGAAAAATAAAAATAAGGATGAGACGCAAATTAAAAGCGGAGCGAGAGAGAGAGAGAGAGAGAGAGAGAGAGGGAGAGAAATACATTCACGGAGGAGGGTGTAGTTGAAGAATTACATAAGGTGAGAAAAAAAATTGCAAAGAGACGAGAGAAGAGGAGTTCATCCTTTCGTCTCGTTATGAAGCCAACGACCCTTCGTATTCTCTTGGACCGAGGGTTCAAGAGGATCCAGGGAAACGAGCACCGAATTCTCATCCCTCTACCCCGCGTTCTTACGCTTTCTCTTTCTTCCCCCTTCCAGCCACCCCAGCCCATCTTCAGTTCGCTCTCTATTCATTAAATGCTGTCGACTGCTCATTAAAAGTAATTAGCCGTCGCGAAGTTGCAACCGAGTCTCGCTCTCAGGCGGCTCGCGCGCGATATTTCCCCCCCCCCCCTCTCGCCACCGCCCTTTCTTTTCCTTTCCCTTTCGCCCTCGA
Organism: Ophioninae sp. A BG-2022a; assembly: GCA_030523105.1. Classification (NCBI taxonomy): domain Eukaryota; kingdom Metazoa; phylum Arthropoda; class Insecta; order Hymenoptera; family Ichneumonidae; species Ophioninae sp. A BG-2022a. The sequence continues at coordinate 17,630 of JAPYZI010000983.1, forward strand.
AGGTACACACCTAGTTGTCACTATGAGAAAACTTTTGACGAAAGACGCTAAGAATGAAGAGACGAAAGAAAAGATCGCTCCAGATTGTTATCGACCTTTCAAATTAACCCCCTTAATGTTATACTCGCCATTATTGCGATATCATTTATTCCCATAGGCTTTAAAGTTTGCGTAGTAAAGCTGTGGCAGGATTTTTCATGATTAAATTAATTATAGGATATCTTAAGGGGTATGGGTTTGAAAAACGAGAGTTTTGTTCATGTGTTTGGTGATCGGCAGCTAATTCAATTTTAATTTAATTAATTAACTTAATTAATAATTTATCCAGTAATTTAATCCATGCATTATTATTCCATGGAAAATAATACTTCCTCAAGTTTTCAATAATTTCTGTTGTCATATTAAATGTTAACAGACGTCACAGTAATGTCATTAGTGTGACGTCCCTGGCTCGTGTCACTGCCACCTAAGGGAGGACACAGGTAAGGGGGAAGATGGGTCTCAAATTCAAGTAAAAAAAAAAAACAGTACGCCAAAATTTAAGAATAAAACATTAACAATATTTAATATTATAATAAAAATAAAAAAACGGTGTGACGGTGGTAATCAGCTGTCACTCTCGCGGAGACTGAGAAAGGGGGAGGGCTCACGGGGAAGACTCGAATAATTTCCGGGAGTTGTTCGAAGCAATTCTTACGTTTTGACAGTCTTCCTTAACTGTTAAGGACCCATCCCCCCTCCCCTCGCTCCTGTCAATTTCTATCCGTCCCACGATAAATTCACCCCTCGACTGTATACTTTTTGCTCCCCCCTTCTTACTCCATCGCCTATTTGCCATGAGGAGGCTCTCTATGATCGTAAGATAACGCGATATCGCTCGTAATTTCATGGAAATTCTCCGACTCGAGAGGAATGAGCGAGCCGAAGAGTTCGAGGGATTCTTCGACATTGGAATAATTATTATCCTTCCGGTGTTCGGGACGACGAAGAGCAATTGTGAGAGACGCTTTGTGGGGTTTCTCTTTATCGAGAGAGAAAGCGAGATGGAAGGGGGTGGAGGGTCAGCGAGGGTGTAATGAAACAAGGAATGAACGCACGAAGACAATGAGAATTCATTGAGGAGAGACATTTATTGATTTCTGAAATAGCATTCCATCGACTAGCATCCACTTCAATGAAGATTTAAATAGAACTGAGGAAACGTCACGAATGAAGAGCTGGATGGAGATCGACAAAAATGAAATCTACCAATTAGTGCAGTTTTTTTTTCGAAGAACGTACAATTGGACTTCCGGTAAAGACAGGCGAGACCCTGGGACAGACATGGGAAAAGGTCGAAGCAGGAAACGTATATATAGGTCAATTACAAAAAGGCAGGAAGTGGAACTACGAAGATATTTGCACTTTCGGTTATTTCTGCTTCGAGCCTTCGAGGTGTATCAGAACTCGAGTTTATCTTCGGCTATTTCGATGTAATGAGTCACTCGAGATTCAAAATGCCAAATCAAAGAGCCGGATTAAAGTGTCACGACGTAAAAAGGATACGGAAAATATATTTTTGTGAATTATTCGCTCAAAAATCGTGAAACAAGATCCGAAATAAATACTCATTGCGCTCGAGTGCTTTATTTAAATCGTGGATCTCGAAAATCTTTTAAAAAATCACCCAACGTTACGAACATTTTTATATCCATAAAAAGAAGAGGACAAGATTCGTCGCGTTGTTGAAATGTTTTTGGTAAAAATTCGGAAGTGTAACTGCCGTCAGAATCGAGCCGATTTTTTGTGTTTGTTTGGGTTTGTTTGGCTTTTTTATTTGGGTTTGTTTGTTTGGTTTCCCGTTTTTCAGCGAGCGTTGCACTTTCGAATATTTACCAGATTTTTCTCATTTATAATTGTCACTAGCAGAATGATCAACTCTAAATGATACGTGACAATGATTAATTAAAAAATCGCAGGACAGTTAATACAAATAGTACATTTTCAAACCTAGAACAGAATAAATGGCTCCGAATTCTAACCTCGAAAATTCTCAATTAAATATTTATTTTGACGAAAAGGTTCATCTCTTTCCGAGAACCTCGAAGAAATGAATTCCCAATTAAATTGATGGGAATACAATTTTCAAAATAAATCGTCACGTATTCATATGAGGGATGTTCAAACTGATCCTCATATCTAATTTATTTTTACATTCCCTGTTCCTCCCGATCGCTCTTTTTTCACTCCTCCCCTTTTTCCTACGCCCTATCCCTCCAACTTCCATAACTCAGAGTAAAGTGACAGTGCGCGAATACAGCTCGATCAGCAGCTCCAGAAAGGGATGAAATCTTTATGCACGCGCATCCCGATACCGAAGGGTGCAATCACGCGTGAAAGAACACGGCACAAAGGGAAAGGGCGAAGGAAGAAAGAGGGAATAAATAAGCGATGGTTATCGGATGATGTAGTGGCGCTTGGAACTTACCACTCGACATGTAATATATTAATTACAAACAATTAACTATTCTTTGCAAGGGTGAATGTGGCTCAAAGGGCTGGCGATTCTCCGGCCCTTTGGGAACTCTTCGAGTGTACGTGACTGCGGAGGGTGACAAGGACGACCTACCAATCTACCGGGTATGGGAAGGGAGAGAAAGAGAGCGAGAGAGGGATGGTGGAGGGGGTAGGTCTCGAGACACGCCGGTTCTCCCCCCATCGGTAGAATTAAAGCAGCCAGAAGTGCGGTCAGGGTGCTGAGTACGCGAGGGGTTATACGAGGTGGCGCGAGTTCCTCCGTAAGAGACGGCAGTGCTGTGAGGCAATAATGGCTGGTTCGCTATTCTCGCGTGCCAAGGGGTAGTTTTCTCTCTTACGGTGGTGGCGCATAGGCAAAGCTCCGAGGGTACGGCTTTAAGGCGACCTGACCCTCCGGCACACGCACATTCCTCGTTACAGTGTGCACGTGCAATTCCTTTGGAATGCCTGACGCAGAGCCTCCAAAGACTCGTGGCTTCCGATAAACAAACGGGAATTTCGATCACCGTGCTTTTGTGACGAAACACACGGGCTAAAATCAGATCGAGTTTTGAACGATCATGGAGAAAGGAAAAGAAGTCGAACGGATGAGAACGAAGATATTTGGTAATTCAGAGAGGGAAATTGCCACGTTTTGTTGCTTAAGGGCTTAGCTTACATTTTTGAAAAGGTTTTTTCAAAATTCGAAAGTTTGGCTGAGACGGTCTTTATAACGAGGTTGATATTCGGTGTTAATTTTTTTTAATGGTTTCTTGATGGACTTTGAATTCGATAGAGATTAGCTTACGTTCGGCTATTTGTTTATACCGCTTTGTTACTAATTTTATAATAATTTTTTAATTTATTATGATAATTTAGTTTATATTAATGTTATATATAATTTTATATTGTATTGTAGAAACATCATTTCTTTCCTCGTCCAGGTTGAGTTTTTGTTTAAAATTAATAACTTGACTTTTTATCAATATTTGCCAGCGAAAAAAATAAGGAATCTTGAAAAGGCTGTGTATGGATCGCGCGTAAAATTTTGTCTTCGTTGGCCCAATACTTTCATCGTGAAAAATTCTTAAAATGACCTTTTTAAATATAGATAACCCTACTGTTTATCGCTACTTAAATGATAATAACGAAATTTGTTATCGATATTTCGAATTCTCAAAAACTTTGACCCTGCTAATACTGTTAAGTTTAAAATCCTTATTTCCTCGTCTCATTAACATCGTCGGAAAAAAATCTTACAAACCTTGTAGATGCGAATGTAGATGGGAAATGCATGAAAAATTCTGACTTCATAATTTCCACACTCTGGCCAGAAAAAAAAACTTCGAAAAGGGCCTAATGCTTATGGGGCCCTTAATAAATTAATTAGACTTCTCTGCCTTCTTTCTACCCTCCCATCCTCCTCCCGTTTATCGCGCAATATTCGCTTCATCGTGGGGTCTTTTTTTCAAGGTGCTTCGTTAGTTGGTTCCCCGATTTATTCTTCCGAACCAGGGCGTTCGAGAACACGAAAACTTTTTCGAACTTTTCCGTTCCAAGAATAATTATTATTCGTGTATAGATATATGTTTTTATCGCCGGTGGGATTATTTGTGTTATTTTCCGAGCGTTACCAACCCGCCCTTATCTTTCCTCGTTCTCGCGCTCGCGAAATTTCCTCTCCCATCCGAGTCGTACTTACCAGCTAAGCTGCACATTTCCACCCTTCCATTTCACCCCTTTTTACGATCGCTTGTTTCTCCCGGAGAAAGCTCCCGAGCAAAATTGGGAATTAAGGAACGCGTTGCTTCTCATTTCGAACATCGCGGTCGCCATCGCAGCTTCGCGTTTGCGGTGCATCATTTTATCCTCACGCATATCCGATCCAGCAAGCTCTAATTTGGGAATCCCTGGAAAACGGCATAATTGTTGTCTCGGCCTTTAGTTTCTGAAATATGAGAGATAAACATTTGTCTTCCATAGGAGCGTGAAAATACTGCGTGAAAATGTTTAATTATCTGCGCTTTTCTGGACATGGATCATTATCGTTATCTGATCTTTCTTGTTCGCACTAAATCTCGCTGGATCTCACTCACTTTCACTGGATCTCACTAACTCTCATTGGATCTTACTGACTCTTTCCTTTGCACAAGTCGACCGATAATTCGTTCGTTCTCAGTGGCACCAAATCTCACTGGATGCCATTGACTGTTACTGACTCTCACTGGATCTCACTGATTTGTAACGTTGGAAAAATCTCCCTACCTCTCTCTCTCTCTCTCTCTCTCTCTCTCTCTATCTCGATGTTTCTCGGTACAATCTAAACTCACTGGATCTCGCTGAGGCTTACTCGATCTCACTGACTCTCGATGGATCTCACTAACTTTCAAAGACTCTCACTGGATTTCACTCTCAGTCGAGCTCACTGGATTTTTCTGGCGATTTACATTGTAAGAATCGATCTGTCATAAAATTTCGCCCTCATCGACTCTCACTCGTTTTTACTCGCTCTAAGCCCCCTCCCCCCTGTTCATCTACTATCGCTATACGATTTTTTAAAACGTTAATTTTATTTTTTATATTATTTTGTATTAATTTCCTTATTAATTTTTAATATTATTTTTTATAATTATATATTTTAGTTTCCCTCTCCAATACGCTACTGAGTTTTCCACTTTCTTTATTTTGGAGCATGTGCCGACGAGAATAATCACTGCCTCGATCAATTCTTATAAAAACATGGAAGATGAAAATGCCCTTTCATCCGATCAGGAGCTGGAAAATGCTGCATGGAAAAATTCCAATATTCGTGGATTTTAAGTTATCGATGCATATACTCATGAAACAATTCTGGGGTACGATAAGAATATCTACTCGTAAAATGTCGGAAATGATATATCCGAGCTACATGAATTTTCACGCAAATCTATTCTGTTTTGTAATTGCTCTTCGTATTTGCAAGTAACGGAAATATCTCGTGCCAAATTTCACTTGTTCCTCTAAAAACTGTCAGTACGACTGAACGTGCCGTTTTGCCGGAAAGGGACAGATGGCATGCCCGAAAGTGAAGGACGAAATTAAGAAGTTAAGCTCCGGAAAAATGGCAGCTTTCTTTGAATATTTTAATCTTTATTTCCATTCTGCATAATTACGGTTTTTTAACATGATTTTTCAGATGGTTTAGATTTTGATTGTAAAAAATAATTAATGCAGTCCTTTTTTTAATATAATTACTTTTTTCTAATATTCAAACTCGGGAAAATAAAACTAGAGGGTCGACAAAAAAAATTAAAAACAATTTCTAATGTAAACATATTATAATTCGATTTCAAGGATCTAAAAACCGCATAATTTTTAAAATTAATAAACAATGTCGCTTCCCCGGACGGAACAACAATAGTACTAGTAAAAAAAACGATTCCATCGTTTTCAGCAAAATTTTCAAACAGCCCAGAAGCCAAAAGTCTTCTTAGCAGATTGTCCACGTAATCGTAACGAGGATTCCAGAATTCCGGATCATAAAAAAATGCCTAACACATCCCGAGGTCGCGTGGGATAATTTTCGAGGGTGAAAAAAGGGTGGCAGGTTTGCAATGGAACAGGGAAAAAGGAAATGTTGCATCGTCGATGGAGTACGACGATATTCGTACGGTGTATAAGTTTAGGTGGCGGATATCGCACGAACAGGAGAGTGTAACGTGGCGCAGTAGAACGAGTCGACCATACTCAGACGGCGATCGGTAAAGCTGATTCGAGAGGGGTGCGAGTGAGTGTAGGGAGGGCTGTTGTGCTTCTGGAAAAGCCCCGATCGTGCTATTCTTCCCTCCAACCCGTAGCCCCTTGGCAGCCCACAGCAGCCTCAGTTCTCGTATCAGAGCAATAAATTCCGACAAATTGTATTACCCTGTTATATATTGTCGCGCATGAAGTCGAATGGTCCGGAAACCCGGGGGGGGGGGGGGGGACTAGGGTTCTCTTGTACAGTATCCTTTTGCCCGGGGCGCGGGGGCCCTTTTAGTCGTTGGCTTCTTTTTTCCTTTTCATGCTCTCGCCGATACTCCGACCCCCTTCATTCTTATTGCCCCATCACGGTGATCGTGTCCTGTATGGTACTCAAAATGGCCAAAGGGAGACAGAGAAGTGGGATGTAGCCTCAAGTGAGAGCCCTGCGTGGGCTGCGGCCACTTTGATGAGCACGGTCACGCATTTTCCTGTCGTCTTCTACACGGAAGTAAAACCCTGGATTCGAATGTCTCGATCCTCATTCTGAACCCTATTAATCTTCTAGCGTGTTATTGAATCTGATTGACTCTCGCTAAATCTCAACGACTCTCGTTGGGTGTTATTGGGTTTGTTAATTGTACGAGTCTATCTCGGTCTCAATGAATCTCAGTAATACTTACTCGACCACTACGGATCTCATTGACTCTGATTGCATTACTCTGGATCTCACCAACTGCCATAGCATTTTAATGGACTTGCTCTCACTAGATCTCGTCGACGTTTTTTTTTTATTTTATAAGCTTGTCTCGTGTTTGAACTTTTTGCAGCATCGAATCTCACTGGATCTCATTGGCTCATTCACAACCACGTCGGATCTCACTGACGCTCACTCGTTCTCACCGGATCTCATTGGCTCATTCACAACCACGTCGGATCTCACTGACGCTCACTCGTTCTCACCGGATCTCACTGACTCTCACTCGTTCTCATCGACTCTCACTCGCTCTCACCGACTCTCACTCAATTTAACCTCATTTTTGTCTCTCTCTAGCCTACCCCGTTGACCTACCGTCTCCTCGTCGTACATATATGTTTTCTTTCCCCATTACTGAAGTACTTTACCGAGTTTTTCTCTCGCCCAAAGCGCATCAGCACTACCATCGATGCACGGTATCCCATCGTTTCGCTTCTACTCTTCTCTCTATCGCTCGCCTAGCTATTCCACCACTTTTACGTACACGCCACGTCTCGTGTGTACACAACAGGCACACGTGTCTCCCCACTCTCTTTCCATGCCCGCTTGCAGAGTTGGTCGCGCGAACTCGAGCCAATGTGTACATGTAGCTTTGGATTTCGCCAACTATCACGTGCCCTCCGTTACTCCATACTTTACTCCGTTGAAGCCCTTTGGCCAGAACGATCTACCGACCGGAAAGCTCGGAACTTCCCACTTCGATACTCTCTTCTATCTCTGTTCTCCAATAGGGGTATTACGTCGAGGGCCTGCTTACCAGACTATTCGCATACATTATTTGTCTCTATGTACACGTTCGATGGACTATATGTGACGAAAGAACTTTTCCGCCGACGATTTTTTTTTTCGTCGCCCTCACTTCGTCGATGTGCCTCGGTTTTTTTTTACAACACTTTTTATTTGTAACTCTGCCTCGTCTAGGATAGAAATCGCCTAGGGTTTTAAGAGCACAGTAGCGGGAACACGTGTGAAAAGTATGTGAAATGGGAAAATACGTACATTTACGCTCACGTGTGTGCAGTCTCGTTGGTCGGAAGATCAAACGTACATATATAAATTTTCGATTGCTGCTTAATGTACAGGGCGCCTCAAAGTGTCCTTGTATTTCCAAAAACACCAATCAAACGATTCGAGTAAAACTTAAAGAAATGTCTTTTACATTTTTGTTAAGGTCATATAAAGGTCATTTGTACATTTTATTGAACAAGGCCTCAATTTGTAATCGTACTTTCTTATGGACTATTAGAAGTATTTCAGGAAGAAATAGAATTACTTTGCATAAGATAGGTTTAGGAATGGTTTTTAAATTTCTGGGGGTTTACAAAATGTCTGGATTTTTTGAAAATTGCTGAATTTGACTGCAAATTTCGAAATCTCGATTCTCATTTTTTCTTAAATATTTAAATCTGTGAAATTTCAAAATTTCCCCAACATTGCTAAATTTATCTAATATTTTTATACCTTGTAATTCCTGACTCGTTCTAAGACGCCTGAAGCTTACTGAAATTACGAAATCTTTCTGGAATGGTCAAGTTCATAGGTTTTTTAAAACAATACATTTCTTTTTAATACGATTTTTGTGGTTCGCCAATCATTTAATTTCACACCTGCAGTTGATTGAAAAGTGTTTGAAATCTATGGTCATCGAATATGCGCTCAGAGAAGTTTATTTTGAGTACACGTGCTACACGTCAGGATCATGAGTTATTAACGATGCGGTAGAGCATTCACGAGTCGCACATGCATGAAACGAGCGAGGATAAGGAAAAGCTCGGTGCGCTGTACACCAAAAAGTTTCGTCCTAACAGAGCTTACCGCCCTGAACACTCGTCGGTCTAACTTAATGTTCTTGTTGCACGCAAAAACCTCTCCACAGTGGCTACGAGTACGCTCTTGACGAGATCGCCGAAATATTCAATTCTCCTTAATGTCTTCTGGTATTAATACTTATTATTGTGTTGTTTCTATTATTGTCATTATCACTATTATTGTTATAATTATATTATTCATTATCAAAATAATATTACTTTTACTTTAAAAAAATAATATTAATGTTAATTTATTGATATGATTTATTCTAAAAATGAAAAGTCAAAAGTCAACAAATACATATATAACGAAATAATTATGTTAAAAAGAATAGTGTCCGCAAAATATTCACGAGGCTTTCAAATAAATTATTGAAATAAAAGTTAAATTACTCAAGTCAAGTTGTGGTACTCCGTGGCAGAACTTCTCGTGCCAGATTTTTTCTCACTACCTTTGCGTATTCCGTGGAAATGCTGCGCGAGAGGGAACAACGAAATACGGGGTGTCCTATTTATCAAGCTAAAAATGTAAAAAAAGAAAATGGCTATCGTCATTGTCATTAAAGATGGTATTAAAATTGCTTACGTCACTGAAATATTAAAATCGTTTCTATTTATTTCATTTCATCTTAAAATTACTTACGTCACTAAAAATGTAAAATTGCTATTTCGAGTCGTATGAACCCGATGTAATCTTCATGACTAATCGAAATGATTTTCGTCCCGAAAATAGCAATTTTTACTCAGCTTTATTTGGAAGAATATTCGATATATATGTATTATAGTTAATCTCGAAGTGACCTTGAAAAGTTTATTTTGCCATTTCATTTTCCATTCGTATTCAATCGAAACTCGAAATTTGTCCAATGCCCGTTCTTCGTTCGTCTCGAGAGACACCCTGTGAATACACAACAGGAAGTTTGAGACTAGAAGGCGCACGAAATCATCATTCATCTCCGGTGGAATTCGGATAATTGCTCGAACTACTTTGTAATACGCGGGTGGTCGTGAGAGTAGGGTGAAAGGGCCAAGAGGGGGTTGAAGGGTCCTCGCACAGTGTGCCCTTGGCGTGGCTCGTGTGGATCCCTCATGAAGAGGTTGTGGAAAAAGTTTGGCGTGCCACAGCGTCAGCTGGATGGAGTGAGAGAGGATTCGACAAAAGCAGAAGTGCGAGGATGAGGCGTGAGCCAAGAGGTGCTTCTGGAAGAGAAGCCAGCCCGAAGGAGTTTAGGGACCTTTCCGAATATTCCCTTCACACTCCTCGTCTCATCCACGTGCTATGCAGACGACGAAGTAATGCGTTCGGTACACTTTCGTGTTGGCCGCTTATCCCTCGAAACTTTGCCAAGTTTTCTTCTTATACACGTAGTAGTGGGGGTAGCTTGGAAAATCGTGGAAAATAAAGCATTTCTCGCTGCCAAACTCTTCAACGTGTTGAAGACTGGATCTGTACACTCGCGAGTATACGTGCTGAGCTCGATGCTCAAGAATTGTTGCAAAAAAAAAAAATGGGGCAGATAATGAAGCTGAGGGATTATCGTAATTTTGAAATTTTTCGGTTCCGAAAAACGAATCGGTTTCAAAATTTTTTTTCTGTAATGTTTCTGGCTGGAGATGATTGGAATTTTACAGAAATTTCAATATTAAGCTCGATAGAGATCAAGTTCTTTTTTTTCTATAAATAATACCGATAAACAAGAGATTTAGTATTATCAAACTTTTCTATGCCTGTATGCCTGAATACCTTTGGAAATTTTGGAAATTATGAAAATGATAATATGTGAAAAAAGAAATGATTTTTATTAACAAAAACTGCTTGAACATTGATTATTAACAATTGAATGAACGTATTTAAAAAAATGATACTTTATTGTAAATCCTCTGAACAAATTTTAACCGAATCGAACAAATAGATTGTGAGATTCGCGACAAATAGTCTTCGCGAAATATATAAAAGAAATCATCAATTGGAAGACTGCAACCTTCTACAAAAATCGCCGTAGCATGATCAATTTTTCGAATTAAGGTACCTGACCCATGGTAAGGCCCACCTTATTTGTTTCAAGTACCCGAAAAAAACTATGAATGTTGAAATAAAACAGAAATGTTTATTCAATCATTTATTCAATAATCAACGTATTAATAATAATTTTGATTCAGAAAACAATGTTCACGATTAACTATAAGCTTTCTTTAAAAAATCGTCGTCTGGGCCTTATTCAGACCACTGTTTCTTAATAAAGCTATACCCGTTGTAACTTCGTACAAAAAAAAAGTAGAATCTTTAATTTTGCACTTAAATTTTGATAACAACATGTATAGAGCTGATAAACCACTCCATATAATTAGAATGAAGATTTGCTAAGTAATATTTAAAACATTTTTTATTTTCGAAAGTTTTTGTACGCGATCGCACGCGCTGTCTTCTATCGACTGCAAATTTGTTTGGGTTTGCCAAAGCGCGGCGGTTGCTATGGCAATTGCGGCCATTCAAAGTTAGACACTCGATGGGTCAGTTATCTTACGACAGAATCCTTGCTGCAAAACAAACATGAAATCCTAGAGCACGACAGGATATCATGATATACAAAAAAAAAAAAAACGACATTTTTTATTAGCAAATTAGAAAACCACACGGGGTTCTAAACAAATGTTACACAATGGTGCTTCCAGACCATGACGTTTCTGATGGCCTTTTCTGGAATTGGTCATAGTGGACGCGCCAGGAACGTCTCCGTGCTTAAATTATTAGTCGATATTTCAGGGCTGACGTCACTTCCGGCAATGTACCGGCTGGCTTCCGACGAATGATGGATGCTCGCGCCCTTCTTGCCCCCTTCAAGGGACGCTTTTAGGTTCCGATCTACCTCTCTAGACCAGCCTTCGCTTCACTTTGTCTCCAGCCTGTCGTCGACGTTGGCATCGGTATTGTTCACCCCTATCGTTCCTCCTCTTTTATATCGCTGATTTACACGACTGTAGGGCCTCCCTGGATAAATCCGTCGATTTCTTTTACTTTTGATCTCAAACCGAGTAGAGAGAAATGAATCGTGTATGATTACCGATCGAATACCGATTTTTTTCGTGTCCCGACGAAACCCAAACAAACCCCAACAATCCGGAAGTGGATTTCTTTCATTCTTTTCTCCAACCTCCACGAGACAAAAACATAGCGATTCGTGACCGATTTAATACCGATTTTTTTCATGCATCGATCGAACCCAAACAAATCCAAATATCCGTTCGCTTTCCACCCCTTTTCTCAAACCGGAAAGGCAGAAAAACATCGCGTTTCGTTACCGATCCGAAGCCGATTTTTTTATCGATGGAATAATCGATCGATAGTAAAATGTTGGCTATACAAATGGTGCGGGGGGAGGGGGGGGGGGGGTAGATTGACGAAACCGAGAAAAGTAATATGAAATAAAAATGAAAAAAAGACCTTCAGGGAAATACAAAGAACGATGGAACGCGATAAAGAGGCAAATGAAAGCAATAGAATTTCGCGCAGGTTTTACAGGTAGATCTGTCAGCTAAAAATCGGAATTTCGTTATGCATTTACAATGCAAATTCGACTCGCCTTCGGCGCAAGTTCTCTCGTGAATTTCGTTCGAACTGAAGCGCCCGAAAGATAAAAAAATATTGAAATAAAAAAGAATTTTAATATACGACGTTTGAGAAGTAGCTAAAACGTATAAAACGATTTCTCTCGCTACCCATAGATTTATAACCCCACACGGATTGTGAATGAATGCAATAAATAATTCAAGCGTGAACGGTACACCTAAGTCGCCAACATTTAAATTGCACTTCACGTGATACGAATAATTGGGTCAGTTTTATCAATAAAAATTATTCTTTATACTTTTTATTATTGTCGATCGTTTTTGTTTCGTTCGTACATTTTTAATCACACGTTTTCATTTTAAATCTGAGAAATTCACAATCACAATTTTTTATCAAAATCTTTATGGAATTCGGAATTTATATAAGGCTATGAACCTGCAGAGGCCTGGGAGAAATTATCTTATACTTTTCACTCGATTTCAAAAGCGAGGTATACATAAAAAAAATATTCATATTTATTTTCGTCCATTTACTTGTTTGTCAACCAGTTTGGACCTACATTTATTGAAAGTTTGAAGTCTATAGCTCATCCGGAAGTTAGTTCAAATAAATTTATTTCCAAATTTGACAAGAAAGCAAATTAATAAAAACATGATACAAAAGGCTGACACTTTTCCATACCATGAAAAAATGGTGTTTTTGATAATACTTTGATGACTGGGATTTTATTTTTCAAATTTTGGTTTTTCGGGAAAAAGATGTCAATTTAAAAAGTTGCGCTTTTTATGACATTTTTATGACCAGAATTTTGTTACCATCAGCTTTTTGGTTTCTTTAATAAAATAAAACGTTGGGAGAATCGTGAGAGAGCATGCATAAGAGAGATAGAGAATGGGAAGGAAAAATGTGGGGTAAAAAAATTTGAAAAAAATAAAAATGAAGAAAGCGAGAGCACGATTTAAAATTCATCTCACGGTACTGCATACACCATTGTCTCGATACTCGCGACGAATTTGCTTACGTGCCCGAATGTGCCGTTAGTGCTTTCCGCCAGTTTGTGTATACGAGTGGAGAGCAACGTTCCTTCCGTCTTGCTACTGTCTCCGAACTCGGTGTAGTCCGACCACTATTACGCAAGGAAACGTGGCAGCAATTCTGGTTTTCGCCATGAAAATTTTAAACTAAATTTTTTTTCATACCGACAGCTGCCTTTCCCGAAAGAAAAGAGAAGCAAGAGAAAGAGAAAGAAAGAAGGAAAAAGATAACGCGAGCGATGAGGAAATGGACAGAAATTAAAAATTCTCCAATTACAAAAATGTTTCTTTCAATTTTATGAAAATTCATTTTCGTCAATTTTAATAGTAAGAAATTTGGAAATGATTAAACATTTTATAAATATTTTTTTAATTGACAAATCGTTGTGAGCTTTTCATATCGTTTTCTGTAATCGCTCGAACTTCCTGTAATGCCGAAATATTTCGCAAAAATGAAAACTGAAATTTCTGAAACTTTCTAAATTTAGAAAATTGACTGAATGAAACCTATATATATCTATATATACATAAATATACAAATTTTGGTAAATATTTGTTTGGAACCTAAACAAATACAAAAGTTGGCTCGATTCTGATAGGAGTTATACTCCTAAACGTAAGCAAACGAAAAAAAGAATCAGGATATACCCAACAGGGCTTCGGCTAACGTCATCAATCCGTTTCGTTTGTTTGGGTTTGCGTTTGTGTTTCGTTTGGGTTTAATGCATTAAACAAAAATGATGCGCCATTAAAGTATAACTTAATATAAGGTTTTATAGTCATAAGAAATTGATAGCAAAATTTACAGCCTCTTTTTAGCGGGAGTTGCGCTTCCGAATATTTGCCGAAATTTTAAATGAAAGTTCCGAAACATTCGGATATAAAGAAAATGCATATTCAATCGGAATTCTCGCGATACGGTATAAATAAGGATCAATTGTAACGATTGGAGAACAACGTCATGTGCAAATCGAGTAGACAAACTGCGCCGTTCCTCTCTTCCAGCTGAGTCCAAACATCGATTTGTTCCGGTTGTAATCCGCACTGCTCGGTGCCTATACGCTATATCCGGTTCTCCACACTCATAACGGCCTCCACAAACACGCGTATCACGACAGATGTTCGTGAAGGCGAATAATTATTTAATCTCGTGTAGACCGTGTGAATTCCTGGGAGACCTTGTTGCTGTCTCGTGTCTATGAGATACATAGATTTTACGCCGGCTACGATCGTAAATCAGTCGTCCGAAAAGCGCGGGTGCTTGTAAAGGATATCTAACCTTGTACATTATATACGGACATATATATATATTTATATGTGCATTGGTATAACTAAGGCTTTGGCTTTATTCCATTCGCTCCGCAAATTGCCTTGTTGCAATTAAATCGTACATTTCAATATTATAATACGAGCGTACTATATATTTTCTTATTTTTAACCATTTATTTTCTTCAATAAAAAGTAAAGTTTATATTTCGATTATTTAAAAATATAACATATTTTATTATTTTCTCTTTGTTGTTATAATTTATATGTTTTTTTTTTTTGAATTATAAAATTATTTTTATTGTTAATAAAATAATCGGAATTATTGACTCTAAATTGATAAGCCGTCGGCATGAAGAACTGTTGTAGCACAATACCGCTGAATTATTGGTACGTCACCAGCATTAAATTTCATTCGAATTTAGACAGTTCCCAAAAGCATTTTTTAAATTTGTATATTTTCTCATTTTCAATGTGAGTTTGAATCAATAAGGTTAGCCAGTATCAATAATCAATTAAGCATCAGCAATCAATCAATCAATAATCGAGTCACCAGCATCCACTTTCATTCGAATTCAATAATAATGATCAATAATCAATCAGCATCAGCAATCAATCAATCAATAATCATCGCACCGGCATCCAATTTCATATGAATTCAGACAGTTTCTAAAAACAATATGTATTTTTACATTTACATTTTTTTCACTTTCAATGTGAGTTTGAATGAATAAAGTTTGTATAATTTCACGTTATCTCATTGCATTTAATCAATTAATGTCAATGGAATACATTTTCTGTATTGTAAATAAAATAAAATTTCAAATAATTGACCAAACAATTTTTACAATCATCTATTCATTAATAACAAAGATCAGAATTGCTTCCCATCGAAAATCGTTTTTTTTCTGATGTTAAAACATTCTCGTAATAAAAACAAACGTTTGTTAATTGTATTTCGTTGTACACGAAAACAATTTTAGCATATGTTAAATCCCGAACTCCTTATAAATGTTTCAATGAATAAGAAATGTTTCAAAATCCCGATATCGTCATCTTCATCAGGCTCATTATTTTTGTCGTACACGTACGAAGTAAATTCACTACAAATAAGCCAGCAGCAGTAAAGCAATTTCGGTTCGTGGTAGAAATTTGCAACGATAAGACTGAAGCATGCGAGAGAAAACATGAAGGGAAAGTGGAGCTCAATATTCGATATTTTTTGTGGCAATTTCTCTCGGTAAATTTATAGACATTTCTCGTTGGAAAAGGATTTCACGAGGGTAAGTGTGCACTAAGTATTCTAATATACATGTATATGGGGCATTCCATGCCGATTCGACTTGGGTCTGTCCGGTTACCTCTCCGATTTGACCCGCGATTTTTTATGTTATTGTACTATCTCTGAATAGTACTTGAAATTTTTTTCAGATTTTTTCGGAACGATTTGACTTCGCAATATTTTTTATAACCAAAAAATTAACGCTCAAATTAAAAAATCGGAAAAAAAATTACAAAAATCCGGTGTCACATATCATATACTGTGAGAGTTTTAGAGAATATTAAAAAAAAATTAAATAAAGAATAAAAGAGGAAAAATGAAAAAAGTTGAAGAGGAAAAAATTTAAATGACATCGTGTAGAATTTACCATTAGTAGAATTTATTCATGTAGAATTTAAGGAATTAACCAGAAGTTAAGGGTGACTCTGACGAGTCGTTAAATCCTCGAGTATATGTCCATTCATTTTCAAAACGTCCTTGCATCAATTTAATTGAAAATTCATTCGTGCCACACGGAGAGGATATTTTTCGCCAAAATCAATACTTTATTTCGACCTTTTAGAGGTAGATTTCCGAGTAGAATATTTTCTTTTTATGATGTCAACATTTAAAGTTCTAAGGGCTGTCTAGCCAGTTTTCGATTAATTATGTAAAACGTTGTTCGTAATAATGTAAAGAACGACGGCTCATTTTTTAATTACTCCTGCGATACATGGGAGGAGAAATGAAATACCTTTAGTTCGCCGATATAAATTGACAACAATAGCCCTTTTAGAGGTTATGTAATTAATAAATATATACGATCAAATAATTTTGCACTTATTTTTTTCAGAATGGAAATTTATACCGGATTATTTTTGACAACGCATCCTTGAATAAAAAATTGATACAAATAGCTTTGCTCGTGTTTAACGCGACACAATTTGGCACTTTGAATCTCGAGTGTCGCGTAAAGAAACAGGATTGGAAGAGTGTGGGAGTTTTTTTCGTATTCCTGTCTAATTATAATTGTTCCATTCGTACGTTTCTTTCAATTCCTCACTCGATCTTTTTTCCTCTCCTAACCGTTCAGCCTCCCGTTGCAGAAAGGACGAGAAAAATGTCACGCTGAGCCAACCTCCACGACTTATTATCTCGCCGGACGAGACAGGGAATTCGGCCGGTTCAACCATTAATCACTCGTCGTCTCTCCGCACGTTCACGATTTATTTTTCGTTTTTATTTTTGTTTTTCGAGCCACGAACGAAAAATGAAAAAAAAAAAGGAAAATACATATTTATTTCGGTGGAGATTGAAATTATGCAAAGTAGGGGAAATGTAATTAGGTATCTTTGATGTTAAATCGTGGTGGATTGAGCGTCGAAAGCAACGCCCGTGTTATAAGCCCCCGGGTGACCGTACAAAACACACGGCAAACATCGAACCGGGACCTCCGATATATCACAGCTCGTCGAATTTCATCACGCCCGATCGAGCATCCTCGTCCTATATATAACATCTGAAAATTATAGAAACTTGTCAAATTTGTGTGTGTATATCTGGAATCGACGATGAATTTCCTCAATAAGCGTTCCTCGCCTTTGATTCAACGATTTCGCCTATCCCAATTTGTACAATTTATCGACAATTAATTAAGCCCCGGAATAAACCAATTTTTTAATCATGTTACTCCCGATGAAAATGCAAGAATGAAATTTAGGGAAATATATACAATTTTGTAAAAAAAAAAGATAATTAAATGTTGAATAGTATATCGGAAATTGATAACGAAAATGTAATTATTTTATATATCGATAAAAAATAATACATTTAATTATTTTTCATCGATGGTTAAATAATTAAATATGTACTATTTTATCGACTTATAAAATCATTATATTGTTTTTTGATAACTGAAATACCAATTTTTCAATAGAATTACAGTTATCAGTACGAAAATGTAACTATTTTATATATAGATAAAAAAAATATAAAAAATCATTTAAGTCTATATCAATGATCAAAGTAAAATATATTTTATTACATTTTTTACACTTAATTGATTGACCAGGTATGGGTTAAAGAAAAACTTAATTTTGTCGTATTGTCCTGCCAAGGTAAAATTTTTTTTGGTTCAAGGAAGAATACCAATAAATGACGAATTAATTATTATTCAAATTAAACGCTGTGGTTCCTATATTGATTGTTGGATATTGAACCAAAAAATTACTCATCAGTTATCAACAGATGGCTGAAGGTATAAAAAGCTCTCGTCATATGACAGAAAATATTGTTTTATTTTTAAAAAAAGAATTCACTTAATAAAACCTATTCAATATAAAAAATATTGATATTTTTATATTTCCAATATATAAATAAAAAATAAAAATATAAAGTAAATATATATTAATGTTTAAATATATATATTTTTTTAAATAAAAAATATAAATATATATAAACATTGATATATATTTATTCAACCTCAATACTATATTTATTATATTTGATCTGAATAAATACATTCATTAAAACAAAGTGAACAAATTCAGTAAATCTAACGTATTTAAAATTGAATGAATATTTTGTAAAATGTATTTTTGATTGAGAAAACGTTTGCCCCTTAATGCGTTACTTATTTTTAAATTGGTTGAGGTAGTCAATTTTACTTTGTGACACTATCGGATTTTTGTCAAAGTCAATTTTAACTCGAAGATTTTATACCTAAAAAAGAGAGGTAGAAGTACACACTGCATATTTATTTTCATTGTATTAGCGAGGTAGTCGGTGAAACGAGAACGAGTTCATACGGAGTTCCATAATTGAATCAATTTCGGCTCCGTAAGCTCCGGATCAGCCCAACAATATTGGTAAAAAAACCAGACGAAGGTGGCAAGATTTCATTGCACATCCCATTGCATACATGGCTAGTCGAATATACGCTATTATAATTACGTTATCGACGAACGGTGATCGATCGCATCGACGTTGCTTCCTCAACGCCTATTCCGATTAATTGATGGACTAAAAAAAAGTTTCGATCACGTACGAATGATTTTACTACTCCGGAGCTATGCTAAAGATCTCCATTAAAAAGTATACATTCAGAAATGTTTTAACGGGACGGATAATTTAATTGGACGAGAAAAAAAAACGAAGAATGCTATGAGGTGTTTTATTCGTGAGATCCGTCACGACGTTTGTCGAATTTTTTCTCACGATTTATTTCGCGAGTTTCTTTATTTCGCGTTTCACTATTTATTGAATTCTCCTGTTGGAATATGATTTATTGATTGTCTTAAAACGTAACGTAATTTTAAAAAGCATATTTATACTTATTTATATTTGTATTCTGCTTTCAGTGATCATCTGAATAAATAATGAACGGAGTTGCATTAATGTATAAATAAATATATATATAAATATATTAATAAATAAAAGTGCCCTAATAAATAGTGAAGAAAACTGTTTTTAATTTGTTGTTTATTTTTGTATTTATTTTACCTTTGAAGCATGCAAAGCTCATTTTTTATTGAAGGTCCTTGTGGCTTTATTAACGTAAAGTCGAATGTTCATTTAATGCACACATTGAAACCGTATTGTATGAACAAACCGGTTTTTCAACGATCTTTATTCAAGACCAGTGTTTCTTTATTTACGTGTTATAATTGTTGATTTCACTTGTTTATTATATAGTTAAATAATTCAAGTTTGTGCTTATAGGATTTTACGTTTCTGGATGTAAAAATAAAGAAATTATGAAAGAAATAAAAAACAGTATGTCGTTTTGTAAATACTTCCCTGACGTTTGAATTTTAAAAATTGTTCGGATGAATCCTCTGTGGTCAAAAATCACGTACGTTTATTTTTTCTTTTATTTTTTATTCGCCTTCCACATTCCTCGTTATTACTGAACGATCTCATGACTCGGACATTCCCGGACGTTGCAGCCGGCCAACACGCCGATCTAACTTAATCCCGCCATTCGTTTCCGTACGTTTGAGAAACCGGTTGCTCGATAACTCTGCCGGTATCGTTCCGCGCTCTATATAAGTATAATACTGTGGCCTGTATGGCCCACGCTCGAATATATGACCTGTACATCCATACACGTAGACACACATTTCGTACCAGCAGCTTCGACATCAGCCCTCTTCCGGCTCCAAAGCGTAGCGCCCATATCCGACGTATCGTAAATAAAATAAGGTTTCACCCGTCGGAAAAGTGCTCCGTTTTACCTCGCACGGAAAAGTACCGACTCGATTTCAGGAACGTCTTTCTGAGAGACGCCATTCGTCGCCTAATCTGCACAGGCGTTTCTATCTTTCATTCCCAATTTTCGTTCTTTAATTTTTCAACTTCCATCCAACGGACTGGAAACTTTCGAATTTCGAAATAATTCTTTTGTGAGAATTTAAAATAACGACGTTTTTTTTTTATTTATTTTGATAACATTATTATGTTTATTTATTAATTGTTCATTGGATTGATCGTGTTTATTCATTAATTATTTATTGGTTTTATGGTTTTTATTTATTAATTATTTATTGTATTTATTTATGTTTAATTTCTTTTTTACGGATTCTGGAAATTTCGTTTGGATTTAACGTGCAGCTAAAATGATCATAAAAAATACAGATCTTTGGACGCTTCAGATCGGATGCGCAACCCGATAAAGATTACGAGAATGGAGGATGAAATAATTTTTTCGAAGTTTCCCTTCGTCCATGTTTTCCATCGGTCGCTATCGTTCTATCGGCAAATGTGATTATTTATTGCGAGAGCCGAGTCGACGGTATTCGAATTGCAAAGCAGAGGAATCGAAGCATCGCCCCGAATCTTCGAACGCTTCGCTAACTTCGGCCTTTATTTCTTCTGTTTCGCCAAAGTGACAAAGAAATAAAAAAAACTATTTTTTGTTTTAATAAAAAAAAAATGTCTTATATTCTTGCTGATTTCATCGGTGGCATTGTGCAACGCTGATTATCCTTCACGCGTCATCTCTTGTGAATACTTTTTGTTGAAAAAGATTTTGTTATAAACTTTTTGTTGTTATTTTAGAACATTTTCAAATAATTTGTGTATTATTATACTATCAAGAAGTATCGCTCTGCAAATTTTCAAGGATATTGGCAATTTTTTAAACATATTTTTAACTAATATTTTAAAATAAATTCATGGAAATTCGTATTCAGCATTTTTATTGAAAATTGATGATTGCGTGTCGAAACGATCTTTATAAATTAATACCGATGCGGTTAAAATCTCGAATGACATTTTATATACGAGTTCTGTTGTTTCTAATACATAAACGATTTGAAAAATTGCTACTAAGCTTATTTACTGTTAATTCACCATTTTGTAAATCAGCCTTCAAAAAAATTATCACTAAAGTGTCTGGAAAGGATTTCGATAGTTAGTTACTTATATGACGAAACTGGCAGATCTATTGAACGATTTCAACCCATCGTTATGAAGGCTTCCTCGTCACGTAATTTTAGTTAACCATTTTTGCGTTAATTAGTGTCAAGATATTGTGTTAATTAGCTTTCAAGATTGGCTTGTGAAAGTTGGGAATAGCGATTATTCAAAAGCCAACAATCACGAGATCTACACCCTTGAATGGGCGAAAAAAAGGAGTTTTCAGGTGCTGCTTGTTTGGCTTTGTATCTTCGAGTGGCATTGATTCGTCCGTCTGCTGAACAGCATTGCATTAGAGACTCGTTCAGATGAGAATGTATACAGGGTGTTTTGCTCGAAACTTATTCCTCCTTCATGTACGAAGATATTTCGAATTTAAGTCGAAAACAATCGTAACAATATATACGAAATATCTTGAAACCTTAATATTGGCGAATTAACAATTTCCAACGAAAGCTGCCTCACGTTTGTAGAAAAAAATAATTCTTAACCTAAATATATTGGCTTCTATTTGAACAACCAACGATCACCTTTGAATCTCCTTGAAAGTGAACATGAAGATAAATAAAAACATTAATGTCAAAATTTTCATTACTTCAAATGATAAAACTTTCATTTTAAACCTGTTTCTGCTTGCCGCCCACGCTCGTAAATAACGTAAATATCAAAGTAAAAAATAATGTTCACAAATTATTCTAAATATCTCAAAAACTCAAAGTCTGAGAGAAAAAAGTTTCTAACGAAAGTTGCTTAATATATCAAGATAAAAATTATACCGTAACAAAAAACAGTGGTACCTATTTGAAAAATCGAAGTTGACCTTGAAATAACCTTGAAAATGAACTCTATGGATAAAATATTTAGCGTCATATTTTTTAATGTCAGAAACTGTGAAACTTTTGTCTAAACAATTTATTCCTAGAATGCACTGACCTCGAGATATTTCGTTGCGCAATGCGACACGGGACACCCTGTATGCAGAAGGGTACATGA
Source organism: Ophioninae sp. A BG-2022a (assembly GCA_030523105.1). Lineage (NCBI taxonomy): Eukaryota > Metazoa > Arthropoda > Insecta > Hymenoptera > Ichneumonidae > Ophioninae sp. A BG-2022a. The sequence goes on from JAPYZI010000983.1 coordinate 39,951, forward strand.
GAGACGAAAATGAACCGTGGTGAGTGCGCGAACGCACCAAATGCCATGCATTCATGCGACTTCGTCATTATGCGGGTCATAATGCATCGCGAGGGTTGCTGGTGCGTCCGGACTCGGTAATCATCGAGCCATACGCACCGAGATCGGGAAAGGCTGGAGGCGTTTGAATTTGTGCATATAGGGCGGTGGAGAATGGCGACAAGAGTGAACCGCACAGCGGGACCGAGGGAAAGAGAAGAGCTTGACTATTGCAAAACGTTTGCGACCTATGGTCAAAAGCCGAATACTGCGACACCCTGTACGCATTTAGAATCGACGGCGCACGGAGATTGCTTCGTTACTACATACGTAGATATATTGATATCTTCGGAAACAATTCGGCTCTCCCCGAGAATCGATAAATTACGAGGACATGAAATATTTCTGCAGTTGTGCAGGTTTGTTGATAACCTTTGGGGAATTTTTAAATTACGTTAATTAACATCATTTTGCAATAAAAAAAGGTATTCATTTGGATATTTTCGCCAATACAATTAAACCTTGTGTTCCCAGCTGGGTGGCGACTATAATTAATTAATGAAATATTTAAAAATGTGTATGAACAAATATGTTTTTATCAGATTCCAATAGCAATGAGTGTTGTATTTTTAAAAATTCTTTGTATTCGATTGTGCTGTTTATTATATTGCATTTAATGCTGTAACTTTATAAAGCTACATTAATTATAATTTATGTTTTTTTTTTTTTTATAAGAATGGATGAAGAATGTACTTTTTTATAGGGGTGTTTTTGAAAAAAGAATATTAAAAACCATTTGAATAGGGTATATTTACGAGTGTAAGTAATTTCGTTCTTTTTAACAACAGCAATAATTTATTCCGAGTTCGGTATAAGTGTGTGTTTATTCATTCGATACTTGTATTGAATGTATTGGATTCTATTCATGTCAATATTTGTATCCACATAATTATCAGGAAATCTCAATACGAAATCAAAGAAAACATTTATTTCTATTCCTTTATACTATTATTACAACTTTTTATGTACAATATCGAATCGAATAAAAGTTTAAATGTTTAAATCATAAATTAATTTTTTCGCTGGTACATCATACTTAAAATTTGTATCTATTATAATTAGCCATAATGAATATATATTTTTTTGGGTAGTAAAATAAATAAAAAGGTAATTAATATTTTCTTCGGTTAAAAAAAATTGAATTACAAAAAGATGTTGTAATAAATAAATATATATATTTATATGGGTATCGACGACAGCCGATTGCCATAACTGTTTAATCCCTGTGATGAGCAACCGACGAAACACAGAAGAGCGAGTGCCAACAATAACTGTGCCCAGTACCGACGAAAACAGCGGGAATGCGCACCGAGTTATTCGATATTTACCGACAACATTGTTATACCATCGCTCGTTCGCCGCTTGTATATTTTACGAGCTCTTGTGACACAAAGGGTGAACGAGAAAGGACGACGAAGGGGCAGGAGGGGGGGGGGGGGGGTGGTAGAAACGAAGACAAAGGGCGTGAATACATAGCTGCGGGTGGCAGTAAACTCTTACGGGGGTCGCAAGCATATCAAAGAAGAGGGGGGAGGGAACAAATGTGCGATCAAGCTTTTGGAAATAAGAACACTCGAGCGTATGGCGTTCGGCATAACAATTGAATGTTCATTCTTCGCGATTTTCTTTTTTTCACTTTCAAATGATTTATTGTTCTTCGATTTAACTATTTTTATTTATGTATATAATAAATTTGAATTCTATGTAAATATAAAATAATTTAATGATTTAAACAGAGTGAGATATAGTTCATTTTTAATAAAAAAAAAAAAACGAACGGGCAAATTTTAATGTACTGGTTAGAATGGAAAAGTAATAAATAAATAGTTATTTAATAAAATGAAATATAGATAATGAAATAAATTGGAAAAATTCGCGACGTTATCCACGAATTGTAGAAAAGGTGGATTCAAGCAGCAGGTATCATTAATACACCGTAATATTTTAGAACTCTAGCAGAAATCTCCAGTACAAGAGGAATTTTTAAAAATGATTAATTATTGATATTCGTACGATATAACAGTTTGATATAATATGGAAATATTGGTAAACTATATATTCCGTAAAATAAAATATTTATGCAATACCTATTTCTTTATTTATTACTTCAGATTGATCCGCAGTCGTCAGAAGCAGCTTCACAGATCAGACATGCAGCAACGCTGGCTTCTTTTCAAAATATTAACAACTTAACTGTTTATCAATATTCACCAATAAAAAAATTACTCCATAATGTCAAGCCTCTGCATCAACGGTGTGCAAATTCCCGAAATCCTTGTCTCAAAAGTCCTGTTGCAAAAATATCTCAAAATCGACCACTTTCTTGATCCCCGATCGGACATTTCATGAAATTTCTTTGAACAGTGCAATTTCCGTATGACGTTTTTTTTAACTCCTCAGTCTCTTCAGAAACTCTTTAATATACAGTACAATAAAAAAACTAATTCCAGTACGTAGAATTGCGGAGGTATGTACGAATATTCCCAGATTGCAGGGGGTGGAAAAGCCCCACCGATCGATCGACAGTCCGCACTGGGTTCAAATGTATCAGTCATCAATATTCCACGTCCGAAAGTCCCGGTGTACGCTCGGCCCGGCCGAATAGTCCAGTTAATTGCTACTTTCCATAATAATTCAATAAGTGAAGCGAAAAGGAAAAATAAGGGAGGGCAGGTCGAGGAGGATGAATAAATGATAAAATCAAGCCCACCAATATTGGTACACGTTAATTTTAACAATCGTTCTGGAAATTGATGAAAAGAAGGCACAGATGTTGATAAGACAAGCGTCATCGAAAATTCCCCGATAGCAACCCCAATTTTTTTTAATACCCGCAGGGATTGGTACACCGGAGGAAAAATCGGTAACGAATAATATCTTTTTTTTTCGCGACGATATTTCCAGTGTAAAAGCGAGAAATAAATGTGTCAGAAATGTGTTCGTGCATCGCGTTTCGGACGAAATTGCTTGCGCAGTACTCGCGATTTTATCGGCGAACTTTTTTTTCCTTTTTTTTTGCGAGCTACCCTCGAAGATTCACGCGGGGTGGCACTCTCTTCGTTTGCTCGTGGAGGCAAAGCCTCCCGGCAGCTGACATAAATTTCGATATACCACCCCCTTTTCCACCCTCCAAAGAAGGGTGCTTGCTCCTGTTCGCTCTCGAAAGTTCACGGTGTTAAAAAATATGCTCCGCTCACCTACGATTGTCGTAAAAGAAGAGAGAGAGAGAGAAAAGAAAGAAAAAAAGGGAGAAAGAAAACTTTTTCATCGACGTCCAAGTTGTCGTTCGGAGTTTCTTTCTCGAGCCACCTCCGTCCTCCAAACTCTCGTTACATATCCAACGACTCATTTTACGCTTCGTTTCACTGTGATTTTTTTTTTCGACCAACAAACGCCGATGAGGCTTCTTTTCATGGCGTAAAAAATCCTCCAGTAGAGTTAGGGTGTTCAGTTGGTGCCTTTTTGGAAAAGAGGATTTGGATCCTTCGATTGATCAATGAGGGATTGCTTATTAGATTGTGAGTGAATGATGAGGCAACCTGAGCTTTCGTGATCAGATTCCATCTTTACGCACTCGAAAGAACATTCGATTTTGGTAGCCTTCGGGAAGCGATTTGTCGCAAATTTTATATAAAAATGTCTTTTCTGTCCATTAAAACCAAAAAACTATTGATTTTTGTTTATTTGGGTTTGTTTGGGTTTATTACTTGTGTTTTTTGGTTTATTGGCTTAAAACTATTTATTTCTTTGTTTTTCTTTTAATTATTCTCGTTACGAACGACGAATGCGATCCAGAATAAATATGCTGCATCTGTGGAAATAGGTCACGTATCTGGACTCGGCCCCAAGGATTTTTCAGGATTGTTAAATTTTTAGGGTTGGTAACCCGTTCCCATGACGTCGCTTCGGGGAATTACCATGTACTATCCCATACAATTCATACCGTTTACGAACATCAGGTATAATATAAAAGTGGGTTGGTGGATTCGTCCCGCGGGAGTTCCACCGAGACTGATTCCGGAGGACCGTTACGTGGGATCGTTCGGTGGGCGAACGCCTCCTTGCGATTTAAATCTCGGTATCGTAAAACTCGAGTCTCCGGGATGGTTCGTGTGGACGTGTCCTGTTAGCGACGCATCCCAGTTCTATGGCCCATCGATCCATCCTTTACGGCAAAGAGCACTCTTCTTAAACCACGTCCACACGTATACAGGGTGTGTACCTTGAACCGAAAACAATTGTATATCTCGAGAGGAATGTGATTTACGAAAAAATGTTTGTCACAAAAGTTTTAAGGTTTAATCAAACAAAAATTATGGTCCAGGCCAATTTTCATTTCATCGTAATTTCCTAGATTTTTTCAAGGTGATCTTTTGTTTTTCGGTAGAAACTGATATCGAAAATTTCACAGTAAATTTTCTCGTGACGAAACAGATAACTTTTATTAAAAACTTTTTTTGATATAACTAGAATTTTCCAAGATATTTTTAATATATCGTTGATACCTTTTCGACTCCACATGCCCGAAAGACGACGTCTTATAGAGAAACGTTTCAGATAAAAGTTACGTATTTAATCAAGGGAAACATGATTCTGAAGATAAATATATTGGTTACTGGTAAAAAAGTTATGTTGACCTTGAAAAAACCTTTGACATTGAAGTCCAAGAAAAAGTTACTGGAATCATCACACTCGTTTCTTGAAACCATGAAACTTTTGTATCAGATATTTATTCATCAAACACATTTTTCTCGAAGTAATCCCGATTAGGCATTTTAAAGGACACACCCTGTATACCCTTGGACGCAGTTTTCTTCGGCTTGTTCAGTCGTTCATGACAGCGGTTTACAACTCATTTGGTCGATGGGCGAGGCGATGAATGATGCCGCCACCGCACGAACGTTTCCTTCCAGAGATCTATGGAGACCGAGAGCCTGCACGATGCCCAGATATACTTTGGACCACTGACGGTAGTTTTATTGCGCGGACGCCGCGGGGTGCGTAAATAACTTGAAGCCGTAAGCCTCGAGCTCTTGTGTATACACGCGTGTAAAACAGCGATGCTCGAGTTGGAGTCTGGGTGGTCGATCTAGTGCTATTTTCAGTCCTAGAACTATTTTATTAATGAAAGGCTCCAAAGGCGCATTGGAAAAAAAAAATATCGCCAGGGCGTGGTGGCCATGAACGAACGGCCGGAAATTAATTACGTGATGTTTTTGGAGTTCGGAGAAATTGTTTTCTCCCTTTCACTTTACCGACGATCCTTCGATGAGCGGACGGAGCGTCAGAAAAAAATGGATTTCTTCGGCAATCTAAGAGTATATTTTGCAAAAAAAATACAAAGTAGGCGGAAATTTTATTTTGATTTTATTTAATTTATGAGGAAAATTTCTCGAGTATTATAATTGTAATTTTGAAATACTATAACCTGGATAATTTTATTATTATTTGTATTAATATGAAATTATTTTATATTTATTTATGCAAATATCAAATTATCGACAAATGTTCGCATTTTAATTCAATTTTATTCACGGGAGGAATACATTTATCGAGTTTTCGAAAGCATATTAATTTTCAAAATACGCAAAATTGACATTTTTGCAATTTTTGACAATTTTACATCCTTCTTATGTAAATATACAATTGTTTATTATTTGTATATATAAATATAAAATTATCGTATTTTTCAAAAGAGATAAGATTAAAATTTGATCTATTTTACGAAACGTATTTTTCCAAAGTTCTCTCATCCTCACACCGTGTATACGATCCAGGAAAGTAAAGTAGCACTCTCGCATGATGTAACGGGAGATTTGAAGGGCCTCTCTGGAAAATACACCGGATGACGTATCCATAGCATACACGCACATCACGAGTGAGCAACATAAACATTTGTCTTTGGATGAATCTCGCACGGTTGTCGTTTATATACGGTGTAACTTCTACTCTCTAATAGCACGTGCATCCTGTCAGGAATATAAAAAAAAGGAGATTGATTTCCCCAACGAGGATGGATGGGATGTTCAACGAAACAAAAGTGACGTATAATAGTTAATCAAAAAATATAAAAGAACAAAAGTTTTCATTGAAACAATACCCTATATATTGAAATCTATGAATACTTGTTAAATGATATTTCATTTAATTAGAAAATGTGATTGTCGCCATTTGTGAATAGTAAAATTCGTCGAAACGTTATCTTCTAAAACGTAGCACCTTGTTTAAATAATAATTCTTTCATTGTTTATTAATATTTTCCAATTTAAACAGCCTTGAACACCGCAAAGTTATATATTAATTCGCCAAAAATATATATGTCATAATTACATTAATCTTATCAGAATCACGTTAATCGTATCACCTATTAAAAACATGATGCGCCAGTAAAGTATAACCTAATATAAGGTTTTCTAGTAATAAGGAATTGATAATAAAATTTACAGCCTTTTTTTAGCGAGAGTAGCACTTCCGAATATTTACTCTTTAATCTAACGACAAATAATTTCCATATATTCGTTCAATTTTCCCCCAATCGATCAAATTTGTTTCACGAAATTTTTGGTGAAATATATGCTGAAAAAAGATTGGATTTTGCACCCAAAAATTCCAACAGCCAAAAAAAAAAAATGTAAAACACAATAACCCATTGAATTTTCGTTTCTTCGCGATGATAAGTTTTCCCAGGTGGAAACGAAATTCCACAACGAATGGTAAAAATATTTCATGCGTCGTGAATGCTTCGCTGCAGTTTTCGAGAGTCCATTCTAATTTTGAGTACGAGTAAAAAAAAAAAATATGACTCTCAAAAAGTATACACTGTGCAACGCACAGTAATATTCGAGGTTCCACTTCCGGTTCGATGCTCGCAAGCTCGAAAGAGTATACTGTGGGGCGCGCGTGTGCACACCGAAGAGCGTACAATTGCGAGTGTTGAGTTTCGGATAGCCCAAGTTCCGCGAGCACCAAAGAGTGCACGCGGCTCTCGCTCTATGAAATAACAGTCGTAAATGTTTAGAGCTCGAGCGCGAAACGCTCGTTTTGTACGCGAAGTGTTGCGCGTTGCGTCTCTCCAACTGCTGTTCCATGCTCACTCATGAAAAATTACGATATATTTATTTTTTTCATTTCCAACGTATAACCTTGCGGTTTTTTACGTACGGCCCATTCCGATCGAAGCCATCATGCCCTAGTGGCATTTTTAGAGGGCATGAGGAAACTGATAAAAACCCCTGTTGGTATAGATAACCAGATATTGCTCGATCTCAGTCACACAGCTATTTTTTCCATTTTTTATTCATACTTTTTGGATATTATTTTCTTCATTTTATTGGGTTGTTTTTGAGCAAATGTTTAAATTTTGAATTCACATTGCGGTTGACTTCATAGCAAAATAAAAATATCGAAATATTAACTATCATAATACAATACATTTATTAATTTAAACTGTTATTTTGTAACGATTCCTCGTTAACATTTACGTTTAAAGTATTATTAATCACTCTTATTGTTTATCATTTCATAATAATTTGTTTATTATTCAAAACTGATGGTAAAAAAACTACCAGTAGTTTATGGATTTTATATTATATACATGTATAATTGTTAATTAACAATCAGTAAAATATTTTCGGTATTTTGTATATTTTTCACTCTATCCAATTTTTTTATTCCTTTTTGTTTTTTTCTTACGTAAAATTTATTTTCTGTTAATTTTTGTTTATTTGTTGTTTTAGTACCAGTCGGTACCGCTTTTGAGATAGCATGTGTAACTTTACTTTGGCCGAGGGCTTTTATAGGATACTAAACATTGTAGATTTCTCTCTCTCTCGCTCTCTTTCACACACATCCCATCTCTTTCTGCTAAGCCAGATTTGACGACCGGTAGTTGCTGCATAAACAATACGAGTACACAATACCAGCATAATTTTCCTGATACCAAGGACCTGATATCCGCCGTATCTTACTGTACGATTCGAAAATTCATGTACAATCGAGACGCTCTTTCTCTCCCCCTCCCTTAGATCCTTCTTATTTTCTTATCAGTCGCTATGTACGTATTGCCTGCAGTTTCAAAGTTATTCCGGAACATTCTCTTCTCTTGTTGATTGCACAGCCGAGCACGAGCACCGCAATCTCGGTTGCTGTGGCAAACTGGAAATTATCGTTTAATGTACACGATGCCAACGTGATCGTTCACGTAATACAAACGCCTCTATGTGCAATGCGCATGCAGACTACAATAAACGTTTAATTTTCGAAGGAGAGCATTGGGCGAGAATCTGTGCCGAAAGTAGACTTAAAAAGTCGATAATACGTATTGTCTGGATATCGATAATGAGAAATCGAAAATACGTACCGTTTATTTTGGTTTTCAATACTCCACAGGTAGAAATATAACACGAATCGTAAAATGACAAGCTCGACAGGGTAGGCGATGAATAATATATCCGTGGACCAGAAAATAAGGTCTAGTGCAAAACGTTACAGCTAGGGGCGCTCGTAGCGTAACGGTTGTTTTACTTTAAATTGTGGCGAGTGTAGTTTGAAATCTATTCGGCCGATTGACTTCAAATTTTGACGGAGGCTACTTTAAAGCATCATCTATAGCTTGACCAAACGCTTGTTCGATATATCGATTTATTTGTTTATAACAAATGGCTAAAGTTTCATGGTTAAAACTACATCTTTTTTCGCATTTCAACACATAAATATTATATCACAACATAAATATTACATAACTTCCCCACTTATCAATATTTTTAAATGAAAAAATCGAAAGCTCACGATGAGTCAGTCGTGTGTAAAATCCTGAAATTTGTCGCGATCTCTATCAGGCTCGCGGAGATCGAACTCCCTGCGGTTCCAAGTACATGTAGAGCTTTGACAATTTTCGACCCGGGTACACTTGACACCCGAATGGGTACTTATCGCCGTCACATACATGAAGGATTTTCCGCATACGCGTCCTCTTCCGTATGTCACGTGACACGCGCATTCGGTTCTTTCGAGAGGGATTCACTTGTCATTCAGTCCGATCCCTCAACGCGTACGCTCTTTTTTTTCCGCAACATTTCTTTTTCACTCGACGAGCGTGTCTCAAACCGCCGACTAGGGGTGGAAATATTGCCTGGTGAATTTCACCCTTGTCAGAGTTCTCTCTTTCTCCCTCCCTCCGTCTCTCTCTCGCTCAGAAAAAATTGTCGTTGTCGTTTCTTCTAGGCGAGCGTTTATACAACAAGTGACACGTGACGAAGAGCATGAAAATGCGTACCTCCACGCAACCAGTCGAAAATCTTTATGTTCTCACTCTTCACCGAATCCTACGTACCGAATTCATGAGCTTTCTCGCGGCGTTCACCGTAGCCCGAAAAGGGCTCCGTGACTTTCCAACATCTCGTAGGTCGTTCATGTACCGTGACAATGCGGTGTATTGACATTGCCATCTATATTCGGTGGAACGCGTCTGTAGATATCAGGAACGAAAGGACCACCGGATCTCCGGCTGGATATGGATACCCTGCAAAACTGTCGCTGGCAACGTCGATAACAGAGAAGGGCCGAGAGACAAAAAAGATCCTCGGGGGATGAAAAAAGTCTAGCAGAGATGAGGGAGTGAGAGAGAGAGAGAGAGAGAAGACAAAGGATAGCAAAAGAGAGGAAGAGTCGTGAGAAAAATAACGCGCACCCGGAGCAGCACTAGAAATTTCATATTATTTCTGGTCGGACGCTCTTTTCCTGTCTCCGTTTTTCGTTCTTTTTGCTTCGGCTATCCCAGCTACGACATGCAGCACGCCGTTGCAATTTCCTATTTAATTCCGTTCGGGGAGCAGCAAAAATGTTTCTCGCTATATCTCCCGTCTTCCACTTTCCATATACTATTTGCATTCAACTGCGAAAAAAGCGAGGACGAAAAAATGAGTCTGGAAATGCACCAGAAACTTCGCGGCTTAAGGAAGAACCAAGGACAGGAGGGGATATCGACGAAAGACCAAGGGAAAGAGGGTTGCGAAATAAGACCAGAATTTTCTCTAATTTACCTGACACTTTTGCGTATTCGTTTTTGCCAGAGACTTATCTGGATATTACTGATCCACTCGGAACTGCTGCTATTATTCTACAAATATTTGTGGATTCTGGTGGCACGTGCCTTGGTGGATCCTGACTACAATTTTCAGTTTTTTGAACGGTACATTTAAGAAACTGCTGTGAAATTAAAATTTTGGAAAAATCCTTTTTCCGTCGCACTGTTTTACAGCAGCTAATCTTATCTTCAATAAAGAAAAATAATTTTGCAGAAACTCCAAAAACTGACCGAGCTACGACGATTTTTGTGAATCGTCAGCTAACTGCGAGGAAGCGAGAAACTAAAAGTGCAAATCTTTACCGCTAGGGGCGCGGACAGCGCAACTTTCACAACTCTCTTGCTCATGAACGTTTTTCAATTAAAAAAAAAAACACACACGCACACTGAATCGTGTGTAAAATTTCAAACCCGTCATTGCATTGCTGCTGCCAAAGAAAATCTTGTTTTTTTCAGCTTCAAGGGAAACCGAATCCACGAGGGTTTTTTCTATATACGTTTTTTTTTAAATACGATTTCCATGATTCGTTCAACTTGACGTACAAGCTCGAGTAATTCGTAAGCCACGCACGTTCCGCTAATTTGGTTCGATATTCCGTGCGTGCGGTTGATTTGAAAATTCTCGATGGTTAATTCGGATGTTCCGCATCACCTCAATACCGAAGTTCCCATTCAACCGCCTCCTCCCCCCCAGCTTGAACAGTACCTGCACGCTCTACCCCGACGACATTGACGTCTGCAGTAATTCGAGCCTAATTGAGTGAGGGCACATATTAATGTACCCAGTAACGCCAAGCCCCTTCTCGCAAATATTCTTGTATAATCGCTTAGCGCAGACGACAAAAAGTGTGTGTACAGCTGGGACGAATTAGGCTCCACCCATTCTTTTTTTTCTCCACTGTGCATTCACCTACGCGCACATGTGCGACGTACTCTACGAACACTCCGACGTACATGACAAAACCATCCGGGCCCTCTCGTGACTACAGCCGAATATTCCTCCGACTTCTGTTTCATAGAAAGCCGCGATCTGCGGATGTACATATAGGGTGACAATTGTAAAGTTATGTGTTTATTGGAAGATCCTTCGTCTCAAAAAAATATCATCTCAAATCATTCCTCGAAACCTCGTTAAAGAAATGGTAAATTAGTATCGAAGAATCCAAACAAACCAGCATTCTGAAAAAAATCAACATTTCCTTTTTTGTGTAATTAACTTTTTAACTTTTGATTAACTTTTGTTCAATTATCCTTTTATTACATTTTTTTTCTTTATTTAACTTTATTTGACTAAGTTAACTTTATTATCTTTTTTTTTCAGAATTAACTTTTTTTCAAATTCGAAACCACTTTTGAGATACTTTTTTAAGCATCCCGTGTTAACGGTAAGTTCTTGTTTTTTGTTTAGGTATTAACGATACTGACGTAATTTTTTCTTAAAGAATTCGGATTTTTTTCATGAGCAATACATGATAATTGAAAATAGCTTGGTAAAATCTTAACAAATATGGATTTCGAGGACAAAAGTAGTATTTCTTAATATCAAATGAGCTTGTCGAACAACCTTCACACGACTATCTATAACTGATTTAATTATTAATATTTTTAAGTAAACATTGGTATACATTCTTTCTAATGTACGTTGCAAATAAAAAGACAAACGTTTTTTTCAATTATCGTGCCTGTACCTCTAAAATGTATATATCAAATAACTTATTTTGATTTTTTACAGTATTCTAGCGAGTTAATTCAATTAAAAAAATGTTTTTCTGGTATATTTTTTCGAGTTTGAAACACTCTAATTTTCAATGTTTTTCAATACTCACTTTTTTGTGACGAATAATATTCGTCGGAAGATTAACAAAAAAACCTCAAAGCGGTTGAGTTATAATTGTCACCCTGTATATATAAAAAAAAATAAAATCCACTTCTATATATACTGATCGGGTTCTCTTTTGACTTCGACATTCGCGAACCTCCGCTCTCTTTTGTCTCGACCCAATAGAAATCTCTCCCCTTTTTTTCGCCCCCCCCCCCATTCTCCATCTTTCTCTCTCTTCATTTCCCTCTCTGGACTCTGTTTCATCGATAAATACTTCCGCATGAATTTGAGCCTCCATATCCTTGCCTCGCCGTATTACTTGGGCTCTTGATGCAGACAATATCGGATGCTTGCATCCTTTTTTTTTTTGCTCTCCTCTCTTCACAATCACATTTTTTCTCCATCTCCTGGAATGAAAGTGCTCGGGTAAAGTTTCGCTCTTCCCATCAGATCGTAGAGGAGATCCTCTCGTCTTCAACATCTGTACACGTCAATTTTTCCCGCAGATACGACCAGACACGGAAGTGAAAAAAATTCTCATTCCCAGAACGAAAAATCAATACGGAGAGCAATGGAAAATCGAGTAATATTTAAACGTTCTTTTTCATCGACAGAGTATTTTTCCATCTCCTCACGGTGAGTGATGAAAATCATACTACAGTATTCTCTTTTTTGCTAAATTGCTGCGATAATGCACGCTTTACTCAATAATTTTATTAAATTTTCATTGTATTAAATATTTTTTCATTTATTTAATAATTCAGTTCAAAATTTTATAATTCACCAACTATTTAATCATCGCAATCGTTAATCACAACGTCACGTATCATTTTCTCATTCCTCACTGCGGGCTCTATAACAATACTACGAAAATGTTTGTTAAATTGCTACGTCAATTAGTCATTTGAAAAATCTTGTTTTCCACTTTAGTTTGAATAAGTAAATGAAAATTCATTAAAATAATATTGAATGATAATTTAATAATACTCGTAATCCCTAAAATATTCTAAAATGTATAGTTATTTAATTGCCAGCGAGGAACGATCTTTTAAATATTTTTGATGGTTCGATTCGGATGTTTAATTTCTGAAGATCTGTCGGTCTGAGTAGTAACTGGCACAGGGCTAACGTTAAGGATCGCTAGGACGACTTTAATCCCGACGGTAAGATTTTTTTCTCTGCTCTGCCTTCCACTCGCTACAGCCGAGAAGTTTCTTAATTGGGAAACGTCCGTCTTTCGTTCTGTGCTGGAATTCCCAAGCACGAGACTCCGCGGTGCGGTATCCGCTGAAAGTTTAGCCTTTTTTCGCCATCTCTGTCGAGATGGTTTTTTTTCTGGTCCTATCTCTGCCGCGAGCTATTCTCCGAGCTATGCCCTCGTCTCGAAATTCCGCGAAGAGATCGGACCAGCTTCTCGATCGGTCTCTTATTCAAATTCGATTCGATGAATCGATTCGTAAAAATCGATACGAATGAACATTCGCGATCACGTGCAGGGTGCGTACTCAGCAAAAGATTTGCGGATTTGTGGGGTGATTCTTGAGCGGATGTAAATTTGGAAAGGGGCCGGAGGGAGGGGGGGGGGGGTGAAGCTTCGGACGCTCATTTCGAAGATGAAAAGATTCGGGCAATCTCGACGGGGGGTCTCAAAGAAGCCAAAAGTCTCGAGTCGGTTATTTTCTTTCCTGAGAAGTTGTCTAATTAAAGACTGTCGTAAGGTCTTCGTATAACTTATGTAGAGGGCATTCTGACGCAACCATTTTCTTTTTTAAACGACATTCCATCTTTTTTTTGAACTCACCATTTTATTATTTTCGAACGAGCGTAATGGAACGACGAAGTTGAAATTTTGCGAGCAGTTAGTACGTAGTCTTGTCAATGTTTAATTTTTTTTGCGTGATTAATAGTTACGCGGTAGGCGTCTCCTGACTTTGAATTATTGTATCAGAACTTTGTACTATCCTCGTAGCGTGGCAGAAAATGACGTTTCACAAAGATCTCTGTATCACTCGGTCAGTTTTGGGAATGACGGAAATAATTTTTTTTCTAATTAAAGGTCACATCCATAGCAATAAACCAGGCCAATAAAAAAATATATTATAATATATAATATAACAATATAAATATATTTTTCGAAAATTCAACCTTATTTGGGTCTTCAAAAAGTAGCGTCTTATTTTTCGAAATTATAAGTTTTCCAATTGCGTTTTAAATGGTTAAAAAAGAATGACAAATGACCTACTTATGTGGATTATTTATGAAAAAAATCATAAAATTTTTTGGATATCGCCTGTCTCGATTTTACAAGAACTTCCCCATACAGGATATATAGACGATCGTAACTTGTCCGAGTTTTTGAATGTTGCCACGGTACCTCATACGGCATCGAGAACTCGTTTTCTCGCGGAGATTCGTTTTTCCTTTCGGCTCGTTTAGTCCCCGAAATTATTCGTATCGTCTGACAGTCAAAAGATTGCGGAGACGAACTATCGCGGCAGGGAAGAAAAGAAACAGAAAAAAAGAAATTTAAAAAAACGGACCACGAAGAATTATCCAAATTGTTCGCTCATTAGCAGAGCGGAGAATTCTAACACGATACGAGTTTCATACGTATCGTAGCACATCGTTAACGACTGATGACGATGATGGACCATTAGATACATCATCAAGATAAAAAGGCATTTCGGCGCTACCGGAATTCTATCACCTTTTTTTCCGAGGAAATTTATTTTCTCAACCATCGTCTCTTGATTCGAAAAAAGCGTTTTCTGAATCTACGTCAACGTTCACGTAAATTCATTGCCAGCGAGCTGCAAAATTACCCTTTCAGGAAAGTGAAAATATTACCATTTGGGCAGTAAAAATACTTATTTCTAATAAACTTTGTAATTAAAATTATAATAAATTATTATATAGTGACTATACAAAAAGAAAATCATCAAAAGTGAATTAAAAGAAATTTAAAAATGTTAAAAACTACTGAACTTTAGGGTTGACACAATAAAAGTATATTATTTAATAATAATACGATAAGAAAAAACAACAATTTTCAAAGATGTCTAAAGTTAACAAATTTTTTTTTTTTACAGTTCGTGTTACAGTTCAAACCTTTTCAGAAAATTTATTTTCGACACGAAAAGACGTTCCAGAGGTATTTTTTTTTCTCGAAACGTATATAAGTGCCGAAAATAATGATATCGAATATGAAAAACAAATTAGTGAAAATTCTCGTGACACATAACGTTTTATTGAAGTAGCGTGAGCAATAATAATCTGAAACGAGCACCGATTATTACGTATTAATTTGATAATAAATTGAAAGGCAAATATGCCGGTAATATCGGGAAAAAAATAATGGGCTAATCGGACGTTCTATATTAATATTTTTAACGACTTCCACGTGCCCTTAAATATTCCGGTGCCCATAGGGATACGTATCGAGAAAACCTGGCGATCGTAAATTTTGGGTTATCAAGAGGCAATTTCCGAAGCAAGTATTTTATTTACCATCGAGAGGTCTGGATCGTATTATAGAGATCGCTGCCAGATGTTTTCATTTCTCTCTTTATTAATGCTTTTTTTATATCAGACACGATCGATTCAATAAAAATCGCTTAAGGCGTTTTATCGCTGCAACCTGTGAATTTTTAAATTTTATTTTTCTGTTTATGTTTATTTTATATATTTTTTTATCGAATTAAATTAATTGATGCAAATTAATTTTATTACAGAATAATTTAAACTATATTCATTCGAGGTTTCGGAAGTCTTTACAAAAGTTGGCTGCGAGCTCAGGAGATTCTCTGTTACACAACACGGAGGGTATGCAAATTATGTCCGCCGTATATTAATTTATGACGAGCCAATTGTCCCTTCGAATTCTCGTAGGCTCGTAATTTTTAGGAATCCTTTTTCAATGCTAAAATTCCCCACTTTTTCAATTTGGTAGCAGATGTCGCGTTTCTCTCTCATTAATTTTTTCAATTCATTTTCACATGTTACTAAAATAAGTAGAATTAATAATATGTATTTAATTATATTTATAATTCTTTTACATTTATTTTTCGATATTAAACAAAATTGATCGAATTAAAAAAATCATTTAAAAATCGATAAATAAATTGAAAATAATAACGACGTTAATAAAATGTTGGAATGCGTTTAGAATGATTTCCTGATTTTTTTTAGCTCTGTGAATACTCGACGATACAGAGAATACACGTCAGCAAATGAGATATTTATTCCATTAACCGGATGCTCATTAAAAAAATGGTTGAGTTTCTCTTTTTTTCTAAGTTCGATGATCCGGATTCCATTGTATAGGAGCGAACGAAAAAAAGTGGCGAGCTTCGAATGCAGCGAAGAAGAAACGTTTGGTGAATGCTGCCAGTTGGCAGATGCACGCACTGAGACGTCCCATTCGGTCTGTACACGCACAGAACAAATAAACGACATCGGACGTCGCTCCCTGTACTGGTCTTGCGCGGGGAGCTGTGGCCAGCCAGTCTGATCTCGACAATGAGCTGGTGCCACACGCTGGTGGCACATAAAAGTCTGTAAACAGCGCGATTTTACACATCCATGGGGATCAATCACACTCTCTGCTCCGCCATTCGTCATGACGTCTGCTTTTGTAAATTCTTGGAATTTCAAAACTGCGATCCGTTTTGAGAATGTTTAAATTTATTTTCATTTTTTCTATCAGTACCCGTGACCTTGGTACTCAAATGACTTCGTATCCAATTTTTACAGTTTTTTTCCAACGAGAAACTATTCTCGTTGACCGATCAGGTTGGGACTTTACATGTACTTGATTCATAGTCTTGTTATGCGCAAGTTTTTTTTTCGTGATAAAATATCGATCGCGAGTGGATTTATTTTTATTCAAATATAGAGCAGCGATCAGATTGAGATCCAAACGACTGGTTGATTTCCAATATCTTTTTCCACCAAAAGTATTGGACCAACGAGGTTCAAATATCGTACATATCTGGTATATGTTTTTGTCATGTTCAAGTTTTTGTTGCACACAAAAATGCAAATAAATAAGGAAGTTACAATTATTTAAACAAAGGATCGCGGTTGCTTCTTGGTCAGCTGTTGACTAGAATTGTCTTGAAATATTTTTCTTTGTCAAAGTATGGATTTTATTCGGGTATATTTATATTTGAAGTCCTTGAAGTTTCGGAATGAGAGCTTGGTTGGAGGGATGGAGGAATGATTGAAACGCTGTAGGGCTGATTGTTTCAACATTCGTTTCGCCCCGGGAGACGTTCGCAAGGGTCAGAATAGAAATTTGTCTAAATATTTGGATGAACGAGATCGTGGAATCGAGCGGGCTTCGTTTATGCGTACGTGGACCATGCCGCACCAATAGCATCTGTCTTCCCATAAAAAAACACGACGAAGCTTATGTTTTCGAGTATATTTTTACAATTTTTTATCCTCCTTCAGACCTTGATGATCATTGCGAAGCGTAAATGCACGAGACGAAACGCAGTTTTACGTCGCGTTGCTATTGGACTCTGAAGAGTAGAGCTCACTCCCGAATTTATTTATAATCTTGTATAAAAGACCTTTTTTTTGTCTTTCATTTGTGTTTTTGGAATTGTGAGAATAAGATATGGAAATAAACGTGGGGTACAAAACAAATACATGGTCGATTGGCTATGCAGCAACCACTGTACTTCGTTTCAATGTAAATAACTCTTTCGTTTATTGATATGTTGTAATTTAAAAAAACTCAAATTTGACAAGGCTCTGTATCGACTATGTGTAAAATCTAGTCGTCATAAACTCACTCAATACTTTCGCCACAAGAAAGTCTTGAAAATCGCCCTTCGAATTATAACAACTTGATAGTTCATAGTTCTTTAAATAATAATAACTCCATTGTTTATCGTCATTTCTCAACGAGAAAAAAACTTAATTTTGAGAAGACCATGTATAAAATGTGTGTAAAATCCCAACCTCGTACGTCCTATAGTTTCGTCAGAAAAAAAGATTGAAAGTGGACCTTTCTTGGTCGCGCAAATTATACAGAGTCATTACAAAAAAACCGACACTCTCCGATTCTCCGCAAATAATGCTATCATGTTTTCTTATAAATGATCATATTTTTCTCTTGAAGTACTACGATTCAGGCTTAAATATTTCTTCACGGTCTAGCAATATTTAAGCTTCTTGGCCGTTTCTCGCAACCCGGAATACCCTGTACGAATATATCATTAGAGCACGTTCGTATATCACGATACCTGTTATTACAGTTGGAAAGCTTTCAGTGTATATTACCCGATAAATTTACATCGACTTTTCGTCCTTACAGGCTGACGAGATAGAGAAGTGAATAATTCATTACGCATTATTAATTGGGTAAAACGACTAACATGCGATAGGATATTTTTGTCTCAGCCATTATAGTGTGAACGTGCATCGAAGCTAAATCAGACAAAAAATAAACGAAGGAAAACGCGAGGCGATGAAAAGATATCAAGATCAGGCTGAAGCCAAAATCGACCTAAATTCCTAGGCATGAAAAATTCTCGTCTTGAAATCTCTCGCTTCTATTTGAACTCGGTGCTTTGCACCATATGGCGTTCACTGCTACGCTACGCTGATGGATACCATTTGGACGGTAAATCTTTGAAAATCATTTCTATACAAATGACCGGTTGTTTTTTCGCTAAAAATTGTGCGAAACCTGAGCGTGAAGTTTTTCTTTCACATTCAAGCGATTGTTACTCGTAATTGTCGCGCTACAAATCATTTTTAAGGCTTGTCCATTTATATTTAGTATCGTATGTAAATAACGATTGTTTTATTTTTCACGTATCAGACAAAAAAATTGTTGAATGTTTTATGAATTTTTTTTCAATTATTACCAAGTGTATGAGTTTTTTTGTAACTATACCAGAGTATCATCAACATCAGGAGCTCGTAGAAATTACAGATAGGTACAATTAGTTTTACCTTTAGCAATTGCATATTCTGTTTATGTAAATACAGCTATACAGGATGTTCCCGTAATACATAGGGTGACCTTTTTATACAGAGAATCACAATGTCTCGAGAATAGAAAAATTGAAAAATGAATTGAAAAATTTCCAAATAGATCTCAAATAAATTGAAGCGAGGAATAAAATGTCGATGCTAATAGTTTTTTTAACCCAAAGTTTTCAAGATGATTTTTTATTTCGCGTAAAGACAACGTGTATCTAAAAAAATGTTTCCGATAAATGTATCGTTGTCTGAAGCATGTTTGGAAATAAATACAACGAAGAAAAAAAAAGAAAACGTCGCAAGTTTACAACGGTTGCAGAGGTACGTACATTTATCAATCTTGTACATTGTACATTTACAAGATATTCGGCTGTGCCGTAACGTTTTTCATCTTTTATTGTGGACGAAAGTGATGAACGGATGGCACTTGTCTCGAGGTAGCGGATCTCAGAGACATTGTCTTTCGTTTCTCCAGACGGTAAAACCCATCCGTCTCTCTCGCTCTCTCGTTCCCTCTCTCCCCGACCCTTCGTCTTGAGTACTCAGCCCTTCGTTTCTATCTATATTCATTGCACAGCGTCTAATCCAGATAATGGTCTTCTCTGTTGCTCTCTGCGTCTCACCCCGTTTATTCCCATATCCCTTTCATTGATCGTCGTTGCGCGGCGGGCTGCGTATGCACCAGTCAACTTGCGGGAGCAAGGCAGTCTCCTTGTACGTATAATGCAACGGGGGACCCCCCAGGCGAGTGCCACGTCTAGTGACGGCTGTACGACTTCCTGAGTTTCATGGATATACCGCGCTCGCAACTTCGCCTGGACTTCATGATTGGGTTAGGTTAGGTATTGCAATCTTCAGTACACTTTGTCCATCTTGAATTACGATAGTCTGTTAGAAGTGGAAATAAATCAATGAAGTCAAATCCGAGCAACGGAAATTCTGAGCAAGCTAAGTGCTGAGTACCAGATTGAGGACTGCTATTCAGCTGTGACTTGAGCATCAGGCTGAGCTGTTGTTGCATTCCTGAGTCAAATGTTGCTGGGCTCCAGGCTAAGCTGTTGCTCAGAACTAGGCTTCGCTGTTGATAAACGCAAAGCTGACCTGTACGTGCTGAATTGTACGCTAAACAGTTACTAAGATTCAGGCTGATATGTTTGCTGAGCTGCAGGCTGAATTCCAGGCTGATATGTTGCTGAACTTTAGACTGAGATGTTGCTGAACTTTATGCTGAGATGTTGCTGAACTTCAGGCTGGAATATTGCTGAACTTCAAGCTGAAAAGTTAATGAATTTCAGGCTAAGATGTTGCTGACTTTGAGACTAATTTTTGTATCGAGCTTCAGGGTGAGATTTGTGCTAAACCGCAGGTTTAACTGTTGCCAAATTCCACATTAAAGACTTGATAAATTCCACATTGAGCAGTTGCTAAAATCCACGTTACACAGTTCTTGAATTATAGGTTAAACAAATGCTGAGCTGCAGGATGACCGGTTGCTAATCTGCAGGCTGACTCGTTGCTGAATTTCAAGCTAACCGATCTACTGTTTGTGAGCTGCGAGTTCAGCTGTAGCGGAGCTACACGTTTATCTGTTTCTGAGGTTTCTACTGAGCCATCGCTGAACTTAAGGCTAATCAGTGTACTGAACTGAGCCGTGCATAGGGGTATTGCTGAGCTCCAGTCTGTATAGGGGTATTGCTAAGTTCCGGACTGTGTCATACATACTCTCCACTGTGTTTCAGACTGAACTTCGAGCTGAGCTCATTCATGCAAATGTGACTTCGTCATTTTATTATAGGACTGCATGCGAAGACCTTTTACCATTTTACGTGCATTTGATTGCATCCTACCTACACATTATGATCGATGAACCGCGCGTATCATCGGATCTTGCCGATAGCGAACCACGGATCGATCACGATCGATCGTACGTCGAGCCTGCGGCGTTGTGAGAGGGTGAGAAGACTGAAAAAATGAATAAGAAAGGGAAAAAAGGCGAGAAAGTCAGCGTGAAGATTACACGGGCAGTTACGCCGCGGCACTTGCTACGGCAGCACCCGCTCGCATCACACCGCGTCTATCATCGTTGGAGAATCCTCGCTCGCTCCGCTCATTCTCTATTTTTCTCTTTTTTTTCGTATCTCAAATCACAACTGCAAGCACGATTCTATCGCACACATTGGCCTCGTCGCGCATGCGGCGTTGATCACTGACACCGCTTAAGCTGCGGACACTCTCAATTTCGCTGATCACGCTTTTCACAAATGACGGGCAATCGAGTAACGCGATACCGAGGATTGCAGCGACGAGGCAGACACGCTAAAGACCATAATAAACGTCGAGGTGGTCTTGACTTTGCACGAGCTTCGTGCCAGCAGACCCCGGGGATCTCCCAGTCGATCAACGGGTCAGGCTTTCAGCTTGGAAACCAGTTGATTTTTCAAGATTTTTTCTGACGAGAATATTGGTGTGACGCGGTTAGCTTTTTGCACACGATTGAAATGTAGTCTTAAGGGGATGACGAACACGCTGGAAACTTGCGACGCAGCACCTCGTTTCGTCGGTAACAGTATTAAAAGGGTCTATTTAATCGAAAATTTTCAGCTTATTACGAATATCAACGAATTCTCGTCGAAAGCACTGCACACAGCAAAAAAAATCGTGATTTGAAAAGTTTTTTACGATTTTTTCATGGAAATTTTGGGTTTTAGGGGAAATGAATGGTGGATTCGTACTCAGGAAATGAAATTACATCGAAATGGACCGATAAAAAAAATATTAAAAATCCAAATTTTTTTTCGATTTGTGGGGGAAAAAAGTTTTTTAATTAAATCATCGATAACTTTTTTTCCTTTGGGATTTGGTACTCCACTCAGTGCTCAATCTTTTCGTTATGAGTTTCTCTTCAAAATTCTTTTTTAATCATTAAAATCCGATAATTTTTCAATTTTTGACAGAATTTCAAAGTTGGACCATCGATTTTTACAAATTTTTCCATACATACCCCTTTGCCTCTTTTTTTGCGATTTTTCAAGTGGACTTTCCGGGGAAACTATACGAGATATCGATATGAATCCAACGCTATTATTTAAGTTAGGCAAAATCCTTTTCCAAACCCCCCAAATGAATCCCCATAGCGTACGGGAAGGGCATCCTACGGCCTTTTGAAATATCGTGATTTTTGAGATTCCGGAAAAGTGGCCTGGGAGGACGAAAAAATTTTTTTTTCCATTTTTTAAGTATTAAAAAGGTGTATTTGATCGGAAATTTTCCGCTGATTACGAAAATGCCCGAGTTTTTGCCGAAAGTGGAAAATTAGACCGGGAAAATGCGAAAAACCTTTTGTAGAC
>JAPYZI010000984.1:0-38245 GCA_030523105.1 Ophioninae sp. A BG-2022a
GCGATTTTTCAAGTGGACTTTCCGGGAAAACTATAAGAGATATCGATACGAATCCAACGCCATTATTTAAGTTAGGCAAAAACCTTTTCCAAACCCTCCTAATGAATGTCCATAGCATATAAGAAGCTCACCCTACGACCTTTTGAAATTTCGTGATTTTCAGGATTTTGGGAAAGTGGCCGGGGGGAGTCGAAAAATTTTTTTTTCCGTTTTTAACCTTTTCAAAAGATGTATTTGATCGAAAATTTTCCGCTGATTACGAATATGCCCGAGTTTTTGCCAAAAGTGCAAAATTAGACTGGGAAAATGGGAAAAACCCATTCTAGAATACTTTTTGGATATTTTTCTCTGCTGCAGATTACGGTAGCTATCGTAATCTGCAAAAATGAAGATTTACAAATTTATATCAGTGGGAGAATTTTTGTAAAAAAATACATGTTTGGTATTTAATTGTTCGCAGGGGGCAAGATATCGCGACACGTCCCAACAGATTCACAAGCAATGGCAAGCCGACCCATCGCGAGCGTTTCCTTCGGTAGGCGGTGTGGCGGTTAGCAGCTTGCAATCGACCCAGAGGATCGTAGGGTCAAGCGATATTTCGTCCTCAAATTCGACATCGAGTCCGAGCCCGAGTCCGACCAGCAATGGCCATCAAATCACGGTGAGTTATACGTACGAGCACATAATTTTGTATGCATCGACATTAATATTCATACGGCACGAATACTTTTTTATATACATTATATACATTTATATACATTTTTCTTAATAATTGTTTTGTTGATTAACGTCGACACGAACCAATCATTTTTTTTGGACTCAGACGCGTTTGAAAATTCTGACAGGAAGTTGTTGCGAGTTGAGAAATTGTTTACTATAAAATCCTACAATTTATTGGAGAGTCCCAGATCTCGAAACCTATTGGGTTGAAATTTGCATCGCTGGCACTTAGCTTTGAATTGGAGCGTGCGATAAATAACCAAAAAAACTAAAGATGAATAAAAATAATAGCAAAACAAGTGGTCTCAATAATGGCACGGTCCGTTCTAGCATATCTGGAAGTAACTGGTCACAATATTGCTAAGTTTAATTATTATGTTTCCTGTTTTCGCAATCTTCATGAACCGATATCAAAGGCCATCTGTTTATGTGTATGTTCTCACTTACAATATTCATGTGGGTCAAACCTTGCTCTTACGCGTTCCGTCTTTTGCGTCTTCGATGATAACGGCAATGGACTGTCCGATGTCTAGCACAAAAATGTTGTTGCATCGTAACGAAATGATACTTAATGGTTTACGATTTTGTTGAGCTTACAAGAAAAATGATTTATTAATTTTTTCATTTTTCAATTGGATCAACATTAAGGTAACCCTCTCGATGCAGACTAGGCATGTACCGAAAAATGTCTAAATGTTGGTTTTCCAAAATACTTGAATTAAAATTAAAATTGAAATTCAAAATGTTTGTCGTTTCGAAAAATAAAATCTGAATATTTGAAATAAAATATTTAATGTTTAAAATAATAATGTTTTTTGGTGGTCTGGCACGTTCTTCATTTCTCACATCAAAATAATTATTTTTGAACAACAAATGTTCCCTAATGACACATTTGTATCTTAACGCTCGCTCCATACCGGTACACCTGGTAAATATAAGTATTAAAAAAATGTACCAAATTTCGAACGAATCAAATGATAAATATCGATAAATCGTGTATACCTTATCGAGAATGAGTTTACCAAAATCGCATTAACAGTTTGACAAAATGTATCGTAGGAATCATGAGTTAACCTTCAATCTGAAATTTCCGCAATGCAGGTGGAACCATCCTCTTTAAAAAGAATTCTCTCAAGCGACAAACGAAATTTTTTAAATTTCACAGCGGTCTAAACCTTTAAATAATGGATTCCAAAGAATCCTTAGTAATACCGCACCACGAGAGGATTAGAAATCCCAGATCGACTCAGTCGTGTATCCTTTCGTATAAACACATATAAGTATATATCGAAAGTGACTGAGGATTTAAATCGATGGAGGGTTGGTTGAACGCGCGACCCAGAGTTCATAGACTTCTTGCTTGGACGTACATTTGCTCTATAGGAACGAGGCTCCACCGTGGGCGTAAAAGGATCGAAGGATGCGCGAACGCGATCCCCGGAGCGCTCTGCCTCTGTCGACCTCGAGGACGTAAAGCCATTGTGCTCGTGCTCTCCTCGCGGGGGGAATTTAACGACTTCGATTCTGGGTCAATGCGACCAACGCCAACCAACTCCCCGATCTATACACACACGTATATACTCGTACGTCCAAACATGATAAAAGTATCATGAAACACGCAATTCGATCTTCCGTTTATCTTCGGTAAAACAGGATTTACGCCCAGTCGTATGTACTTTCTTAGGCCCCTACACCGGCAAAGTGCATAATTCTCATTGACCATTAACAGATGTAATTCACAAATCCTGTATCCCCGTCCACGAAATTTTCCTCGAAAACGAAGTAGACAAGGCATAATAAAAAAAACTCGTACGACGTAACGTATACCGAGTTGCAGAAAAATGTTGAAGGAATGTACTCGCGTGGATGGAATGTGCGTAACCGCATTTTTACAACTTATTTGCACCCGAGGTATTTTTTTATCATTCGTTCCGATCAATTTCGTGGAGGAATGTGAGAGCTCAATATAAATTTATCGGGAAGAAAGAGCAGAAATATTATTGTTTGTTTGCGTTATGAAATAATTGTTTCGTTTATAAACGCACACACAAACACATACACCAAATACATTGTTTGAATTAAAATTAGCGAGACGCATTTTTAATAGAATAAATTATTATTTTATCAAGTGGGAAAAAAAACAATAACACTTCGGCAAAAATTTCGTTATAAAAATAACGGTGCGTTTTAACTTGTTAAAAGAATTATAGAAAATGATTGGGATAAAAAGAAGGAATATCCGGCTCATTAAAAATGAAATTTTTCTAAAACAGAGGTCTCGGATATTGAAGTTATCGAATATTAAATTAATCAGAAAAAGAAACCAGAGTCGAAAATTCGATTTAGATATCCGAGGGCGCGAGTTTCCGCGGCCCGACTGCTGGTCCGGAATAGAAAATTTGAAGACCTACCATGTGGAACACTTGCGTCCGTATGAGCTCTTGAGAAAAGAGGGAGAACGACTCTAGGTAAAAAAAAAAAAGATACCGAATCTCGACCGGAAACGTTAACGACCGCAATCTCGACGGGGAAATCCGTCTATAAATCAGATATTTTTTTTTAATACCATCGTTCGATATTTAATTTCAATTCCAAAATCACGAATCGAGAACGCGTTTGGTAGTGATTATAAGCCCTCGTTGTTTTTATTCATAATGAAGAATCTTTACCGTTAAAGTACAGAGCTAGGAAAGGGCTCGATCGGGGATGATCGGAGAGGGTGAGGACCCCGAAAGGTTCTTCATGTACTTCACCTCATCTTCGAGACTTAGAATGTTCTCTTGTTACGTCGAGGCGGTGTGAGCACAACCGTATGTCGCTTTACTCGACTATGGACCAAACTGAAAACTCCGTTCACTCAGCTTATGTATATATATATATACAGCCACGCTTTTTGCGACAATAGTGTGGTAGTGACTCCCGTTCACGTGTTCTCATCCTCCACACCCTGAAGATTCCCCCTTCCCAAGCCTCGCATCGTCGATTCAGTTGTCTCGTCGAAAGGTCTCGACCCAGTTGGTGGATGACGCGCGACAAACTCCAGAGCTCCCCCCTTTTTTGTCGTTTGGCACGAGCCTGCGTTCTGGCAATCGTATTCTTAAATCCGATATGATACACGAGATAAATATACATAGATACGTATCCTAGTGTCTGTACGTTGGACCGGATATCGTTGGGACGAAGCTATTGACGTCAGTTGTTCATTCGTGAAAAAAGGTTTACGTTAATTTTTTTTCGCCACGAGCAGACGGGATTGCGGGAAGGACAGATTCCGTTCCGGAATTATCGAACGAATGGCAATTGTATATGTTTGCGTTTATGGATTTAGCTGTGTTGAAACAGCACTTCAATTTTTTAATAAAAAAATTCATCGTTCACTTTGCACGAGTCGTTGAAGATGTGTATTTGAATACAAATGCTATCGTTTGCTACGAATTCCCCAGGTTTTGTGGATTCTAAGAAAAGCTCCCAACGAGCATGTAGCCTATAAGCTGTATCATCTATCAAAAAAAAAAGAAACAATCTTTCACTTTCCTACATCTAATTTACCTATTTGTGAACAGCTTTCCTTCAGTAGAAATATTTCTGACTGCTCCTGACTTCGAGTACAAATACCACACTCTGTTGTCTTTTTTTTTCTTCAAATTTTCATCTCTTTTCTGGTATTTGGAGGTTCGAAACTGACGATGAAATTATCCGAAATATCAGTACTATCAATAAATATCGAGAACGACACAAAATTATATACAAAAGAGGCGAAGGATATTCTGATTTCGGATCACGGATCATCGAACTAGAATTTAATTACAGGAAGTCGTTTCCATAATGACCATTGCTAAAATAGACCGGGCCGAAGTAAACGGCCCGAAGCGTCTATTTCCATGATTTTTCGTACGTAAAAATAATCGCGTGTTGCGAATCGCTGATGCGTCGCGTGCTCATCTTTCGCGACGGATTTTCGGCGCAGCTCATTCGCACCGCGCGTAAATAGACATCCGCCTTCCGTTTGTTTGCGTGGAGTCCAAAAGGGTTTTCACTGAGCTTCCTCTGGAATCGATCTTACGAGGCGGGGTGAAGATTTTTTTTTTTTTTCTTCTACAACCCAAAGACGAGACACGCTTTAAGGGGGAAACAGCCTTCCTGTTGGGCATACCGGGGTACCTCTATCACGTCGCGTACAGATATACATACTCGTAGTCGACAACATACGCGAGGCATTACGGGCAATGTGCTCTCTCGTCGCCCAGCCTCTCGTGTGTGTACCCCGTTAAACCGGAGGCAGAGTAAAAACACTTCCGACTATATTTAACGTCATGGATAACGTCAGTCTCCACCAACCTTTCGTTTGCTTCCCGATTATGGCACTTTAGGGATGTTCTGGTTCTTCCGTGTATGTGTGAACGTACATCCTGCACAGTTTGATTTCATTATCCTTTTAAGGGACTGTGCTACTGCGACTGTTCGAAAATTCAGCGTTGTTTTGTAAAAATCATTTGATAGATATCTGCGTAATCCCGACAGAACGAATCAGGAGTAATGTATAAGCTGGAAGGTATAGGAAAACTGCGAAAATCCTTTTTTTTTTTATAATTTCATCAAGTCTCGGTTCATAACCGGAAAACAGTCACTTTGCTTGGTAGTCAGCGGTCCAGATACAGCCGAGCGGTCACCCACCCCCATCAATTCACCCCTGACTGCACGCAATGTCGTTGCAGCCGTTCGACGCTCATATTTTTTTCCAAAAACTCACATAGAATATTCTGATCTGATATATCTATATCTATAAAATGAGCAACTGCAAAATCAAATTTCACTTGATTCAATCACGCAAATCTGCAAATATATCCGTCGGACTATTCCAGAACTCAAGACTATTTTCCTTCAGGAATGTAAATAATTTTGGAAAATTGTAATCTGTGGTCGCGGCGTTTGTATGCTCTCATCCCTCTTCCTCGCTCTCTCTCTCTCTCTCTCTCTCTTGGTCTCTCGCTTTCTCAATCCGGGAAGCGTTTTTCTGCCAGCTCTGAAATGATGTACGAGCAGCGTGGGGGTGCGCGCACTTTGCCGAGAGGTCGTAAGCGTCTCCTCTCGAGGAACTCGTAGTTTTTCCACTTTTTTTAAATTCGTTTTTTTTTTCAAGAGCGGGGCGTCTCTCGTTCGGCCGGGGCAATTTGTCATCGCAACGAGCCGTGCTACTTAAGAGAGAGAAAGCGACAGAGAGAGAGAGAGAGTGAGAGGGATGGGAGGAGGGGCGTAAAGACCTTCCTCCTCATCGTTTGTTACGGCTGACCGGAAGCTTGCCCGTAGAAGCTATGAGGGATGTGTTCCCCATACGCAAGCGTATGAATCGACGATGCGCTCTCCTGTAATTAGGCCAAATGAATCGGAGTCAAAATCGCGCAACGATGCGTCGCGGGCAATCGCGTGCCAAATCCCCTCAACCTTAACCTTAAGAGAGGGCCGCACCCGCGAGAAAACTTCGACGCAGCCTCCGCTCGCGTCGGTAAAACAAACTTAGCGGTAAAACAAATTTAAAAACAAATTAAAACAATTTAACCACATAAAAAAGTATATTTTAGAAATCGATTAGAATCACACGACTGCAAATCTATTGTAAGTAACATTTTTCATGTTTCCTGTGATTAATAGTTTTGTCGAATTCCAACAAACTCCAATTGCAACATTCGAAATATAACATTCTCGTACGTCATTAAGAAATTTGCCGGTCCACTTACATCCCAATATGAATTCCCCTGGAAGGTCTTATCGAGTCTCTATAGAGATACGGCAATGTCTGGCGACCCCCAATGAATTTCAGCTCGAAGAGCAGGAAAAATGATTATTTCCATCAGGATCCCGATGGAAAAGAATCTCTGAACGATCAAGGACGCTTTTGACTAATATATATTTTTGTGCTCCGATCCGAACGCCGATCGCGTGTTCGTACGCCTGAATAATCCTGGTCAGAGAGACGAACCGGTTTATATGAACGGAGATATCCAAGGGAGTATCATTTTTTTTTTTAAATCTTTTGTTTTTTTTATTATTTTCTTTCACAACACACCGATACAAACGTCAATGCAGTTATTTACACACGAACAGGCTCCAACACACGTACCCACGAAAATTCGTTTGCATGACGTTCAAGAGCGATCTGCATACATCTCTTGTTTTCGTGCCGCGATCACGAGAATCCCGATCGACTCCGCAATATACGCTCATTGCAGTCTCGTAAACTTCGTCTTGTAATAACCAGTTGGCAAAGTTTTTGGTCACTGCGCGAGTTTGCACACTCGACGGCAGACTCGCTTTGCTTTGACGATTTACAAGTCAACGTACATTTATTAACCGTTCGAGAATCCCGTACCTTCAACATGACGACTTTTAACAACGAAAAAAAAAAAAAAAAAATTGGCTATCGAAAGAAGTTCTTGGATTTTTTAAAACGCTTGACGCTTGAACTTGTAATTTGATCGTCTCGAAGATGCAGCATCTTTTTCATGATTTTTCTCACGACGAAATTCGGAGTCTACAGAAACGCTGTTTTGAAGACATTCGACTGAAAGATTCGTAAACTTTTGAAAAGTCGTCGAATATAACGCTGTCATAAAAATCTGACATAACATAGTTTCGAAGATCTTATACCCAGGCGATTCACGACGACCGTCGATTTCGTATCGAAACATCGCCGATTCATATTTGGAATGAGCCGTAATACACAAATTTGAATATCAATTATTTGAATAAGAAGTATATTATTATAAAACTAATAATCATAATTATATGTTGATAAAAATAATATCAATAATAATAATAATAATAATAATACCATTAAAATTGTATAACTTTTATAAATTAATAACACGTACGTGAGTAATGAAATTGTACTTTATAAAAGTATAGAAAAATTAAAAGCGTTGCCCCGTACTTCAATAATATTCAATCATTTTCAAATGTTCAATATTTCGTAATGTTAAAACGTAATTTTGGGGACCTTTCAGCATAAAGTCACTAAATTTCAGACGTATGGGCGGGTTGTCTTCGAAAAATGAGGAACACCCTAACGATCATCCAGTCTCGGTCAGGCCAATGTCCAGATCGGAATGAAGAACGTTGGCACAAAAATGATTAAAAACTCAGATCAGCAAAAAAAAACAAAAGGATAGGGAGGAGGAAGATTTTCATTCCGTAAATACAAGCGAAAGAGGGGATGACGCATGCGCACTAATACAATCCCCTCTCCCCTCACCATCCCTGATCCGCGAGAGCTCTCGAAACGCGTGCGTTTCCGATGCCTCCTCTCCACCTACTACTGTCCATATGATC
This sequence comes from Ophioninae sp. A BG-2022a, assembly GCA_030523105.1. Taxonomy (NCBI): domain Eukaryota; kingdom Metazoa; phylum Arthropoda; class Insecta; order Hymenoptera; family Ichneumonidae; species Ophioninae sp. A BG-2022a. The sequence continues at coordinate 8,047 of JAPYZI010000984.1, forward strand.
CCTCCGAGGGAACTAGCCGGCGCGTATCGACACTGCCAACTATTCGAACCAGTCACCAGTCTTTTGCTGGCGGCGCGTCGACGACGCGCGTTCTTCGCGACCAATCTTGATCTTGACCGGAAAATCGGATTTGCAAATTTGTCGGATCCTCGCTTTCCAAAAAATGCCGACCGAACGATCGCTCTCGATAAGGGCGTCGATTTTTATAGTGAAAATCTTGGATCATAGGAATCCCTTGGATAATACGGTGCATCAGTGATCACTGGTGTCACGTGGGAGCAGAGTGTGATCTTTTTTCCGGCAACGTTTTTCGAAGAATTTTGAAAAACAGTGAAAATTAAAAAATAAATCCCCGACGAAAAGAAATTGCTCGAGAGAAGTAAAGTGTTTTTGAATTTTTGAATATTAATTGAATTTCGGGTTGTTGAATCGTCGAGAGATCGACGATAGGGAATCGTCGTCGAGCTTGAAGGATAAGATATCTTGTTATCGTTATCACTGCAATTCTAAACGTTTTGAAAGTTCGAGGAAAAACGTGATCTTGGGTTTTTGAAATAGCGGTCCGATTATTGAAGCGAGGAAAATAAATCGTTGAGGCAATCGCTATGATATCGACGGATTTTTGGCGGTATCAACAAAACTCGTGCGCGGTGAGTGTAGGAAATATTTGTCTTTTATTTTATCCACGTACCAATATTTAGGAGCTTTTATAGAGATTTCCATGTTTAGGTACATTTTATTGATAGTCACATTTTATTAAAAATTGCTTTAACGAAATGTCAACTATTTTATATTGTTTCATTTAAAGTATAACATTTAAGAAATTGATAAAAAAATGTATATATATATTGTTTGTTTATAAAATTTATATATAATAATATTAATAAATTAATTTTATTATTATCCTTCCCATTAGTATAGCCAATTAAAAATGTCACACATTGATATTATATTTTTAATTGACTGCGCTAATAGAGAGTATAATAATAAAATCAATAAGTGAATGAAGTATTTTATATTTTATTTCATTAATGTCATTCGTTGCGTTCCAACGACGCAAATTTCGAAAACCTTCGAAAGCACATACACAATTTTGAATGCGTTTTTTCTTATAGCGTTATTAAATATTGTGACACAACGTTGTTCCATCAAATATACAAAAACATTTTTGCAATTGACTATTCACAATTTTCCCTTTTTACAAAGTTTTTCGTTTTTTTACTAAATACGTGGAAGTTGTACAACGAAGCGTGATAGGGAAATCGTCAAGAAGCAAGAAAAAAAACGACCGTTCGAATATATACATTTTTCAGGAATTTCCTGCGGCTTTTTCGAGCTGCTTTGAGTGAAAACAAAAGTTGGCTCGAATTCATTTATTTGTCGGAGTAAAATAAGAATATAGATACGTATTTTATCCGCAACTCTCGCGAGAATCTCCGACGACCGCGTCGCCGGTTATTCTTGCACACGTTTTTTTTTTTTTCCTTTCAATACGTCGATTTACCGCAGACGAAAGGAGACCGCACACTCGAACGTATGCGTCGCCTTTCTCATAAAAAGACGTGTCGCGGAGAGGAATGAAATCACACACGCATGGATGTTCGCATACCGCGGAACGATATTTTATTTCTCTTGGATATTACGTTTCTTATGAATTTCGCCACACGGGGAGATGTTCCCATGCATCTGCAAGAAATATGCGAGGCTTGAGACCAAAAGTTACATTGTACAAGAAAAAAAGGCACTTGATGTCCGATTACAGGCTAGAAGTTTTTTATGTAGGCTAGAATGGGATAACACTGATTCTAACTAGCCTCTCCTGCAGTTAATTTTGTAATTATCATTAATCAGTCTTTATGAGTTGACCTTTAATGAGGTAGAAATATTTTGGTACACGAACGGACAGAACCAAATCTGCTCGTCGAATTGCAAATGCATTTTTAGACGCGAGGCACGTCCGTTCCGCAACACTTGACGAAAGTTCAAACCGGAAACAAACCCAAAACATTTCAGGTCTCGTCTCATCACGGCGAAATATTCTAGGCAAAGAGCATTGGTCATAAAACAAAAAGAAGGAAAGTGGTAGAATGGAAAAAAGGAGAAAGAGAGTGAGAGAAAGAGGGAGTGAGAGAGAGAGAGGAGGGAGAGAGGGAATACGAAAAGGTTGAGCCGCAGAGTTTACGAGAGTCTCTTAATCCTCTTGGCGACAAGCGTTGCAAGCACGAGGAAACGGAAAAGCGCCATTCCTACAGCTATTCTCATGGCTCTTTATTTTCCTTCTTTTTCACGACTCAACGCTATCACATGTATGTGTGTTTCAGGGCTACATTCTCTGCCATCGTTCCGTGGCCAGAATGCTCGCGTATATAAAATTTTGGTAAAGGACAATATTGTGAGGAGAATGATCGATGAAATCGTAAAAAGTTAAAAGGGTGAAGGAATACAAGTCTCAAATAGCCTTCTTGTTCAGAATTTCTTGAATATATTGTGTGGGTTTCGACGGATAGTGGTGGACACTTGAGGCAAAACGAGAGGCACATTTCCGCAAAGCTCGATCAAAATCGTCATTCCCTCAATCACTAATAACCAACGCTTTTTTTCAGTGACTTATTTTTGATTGTAAAATAAAAAAAGGTATATATTTTTCGATATATTCCAACTATGCAAGTTTGAATGTCATAGAATCTTCACATTGGATTCTGAGACCAGTGATCCATTGAATCCATATACTAAAACGTCATGGTCACCTATATTAGGATACCCCATTAAAATCCTAATAAAAATTCCATTCTAATTGGGATTGCTCATCGGAGTCCAAGGAACAAACCGAATTTTAATGCTAATGCACTCCTACATTATCGACGAGAATCCGGAACGATTCTTCATCGATCCCCGTACGGACTTGCTGCACACCAGGCTCAGGAGAGAATATTCGTTTGGGTTTCAACCAAATCCCATTGAAAGTTTCAAATAAACAATTTTCGAGCGATATTACCGATAAACGGCGCTGTCCACTTGGATTCCAACGAGGATTTCTCGCGTAATCCACTCCTATAATGTTCCTGAAAGAATACAGCGAGAACCAGGGACCCTGGGACAAATTTCTACTCAAGACCTTTTTCAGCTCCACGTGTGCTGCAAACGGTAACACCAAGAAAATAATGCGGTTGCTCTCTCAGGTCTCCTCTTCTGATATCCCGTCACCGCGTGAAACCGCACCATGAGTGCATCTCCTTGGAGAAACGAGAGAACCAGGAAGCGCGCGGTCCGGCTTCTTTGCCCGCGCTGCTCCGGACAAAGCACCCCGGTTATACTTCGCCGAGTTCCAGGTTGAGTCTATACCCACACACGTAGCCTAATACATGGTCCGCTCTTCCGCATATACGAGACGAAACGTCACATGCGAAAGTTCGTACGTTCGACTATTGCTTCACGGAAGCGAATTTACGCTCACCGGTGAATTTCCAACGTCGCTCAGCAATACACCCGCGCGGATACTTTTTCTCCAAGATACGGCATTGCGGTGCCGAAAGAATCATTAAATTATGGCAATTATACCGAACCGGATGCTACACGCGAGTTTGACGATTTCGGTTCTTGGTGCCCGGCGACCGGTATTGGAATATCTCTTTAGGAAAACTTCTGACGAATCTCGTGGAGAAGTTTTCGTAAAGATGCTAATTAACTGTGATAGCGATTCGTTAACGTAACATCGGTTTCCATTGGGCGCGTGATATCCACAGGCAATATACGTAGAGAAGACGCAAGTACGCTGATGACGGAAAATTGAACCGTCAGCACCGTGTCTTGCGGACAGGCATGTACCGAAAAGACAGGGATGGTATCTCGCCCGAGATATCGGGTCTCTGCGACGGGTCCGTAACAGCATTTTCTAAAATTGGATTAGCTGCCAAGCTCCAACGATACTCGTATATCCTTACGATAACCCGACTTTGTAATTGCCCGTATCACCCTGAGGGGTCAACTGAGTATCTGTATCGGTGACCGTTCCCGCGGGTCTCTCCAACGAGAGCTGTCTCGATTGATTGAAAGAAACGACAATTCGTTGTCCAGATTACACAATTGGTCTTGATGGTAGCATGAATTCCATCTACATGAATTCCAGAACGGCGAACGCTCCCATTAGAATTTTATTGGAACTGGAAAGAGCGTGAAGCGTGGGATCAAGCAAAAAAAACCATGGAAAAATCAAAGTCCGAAAGCGTTGAGTGGAAGAACTTTGGAAATATAGATTCAAGTATTGAAATGTGATTTACTGCAGTTTCGGTTAAAAAATAGCTAAGGCCACTCAAACCCAGTTGACGGGTCTGATATTGGGATGACGAGCTCGATGCTCCACAAATAATCAGCTATTTATGGAGCATCGATTTCTGGAGTAGAGAAAAATCGACTTCTATCATTCGCTTCCATCACATGGATTAAGAACACATCCATCATGCGGTAGAAAATAATACAAACGCTCCGTTCAACTGAATCTTGAAACTTTCATTTCTCGCTGTTTTCGATGTTGAACTTTCGCCACACGGTATGATAAAAAGCAATAAATACTCTATAGAATGCCTGACCAGATGTTCGCTTGAACGCATCAAATTTAGCTCCCTTGATTAAACTTCCGGTCCACCGGAGCCTCGTACCTGTGATCCGCAATCAGACCCAATTGAATTCCTCTTCATTGGGTCGACGATCTTCCCTATTGTTAAGCGAAATTGTAATTATACATCGCCGGCTAAGATCCGGTTCTATCATTGTCCCGAAGGTACCACACGCAAGCATATGCTTCCTCTGTGGTCGTACCGAACTTGAGGAATTCGCGCGGATTCCTGGGCGAAAATAAGGACGCAAGGGGAGTGTGGAGGCTCAAGAGGCGTTTCGTACCAACCACAACGAGAATGAGCGATTGGAAATCGCTCGATCGTATATCGACGAACGCTCGCTTGAATTCATAGCCATCTGCCTCGATTTCAAGCTTTCGCTTGTGTGCACGATTGTGTTAATGCAGTGACGTGGCTGTGCTTCGCTGATGGTCATTCTCGCGTTCCTACCCGTTTGCCCATGTTTACGTGACGCGCTTACGTGATAGAGATTACCCGGGGCTCTGCATATATCTTTGTATCGCGAGTAACTAAACTATAGACCACGATATCTCGATCGAGCTTTTATCTCGGTTCTTCGATCTCTTTGCGACCGGTGTATACTTTAATCCGCTTATTCCGGGTACACTCGAGGACGACATTCAATCACGTATGAGCTGTTTGAAAAATGATGTTTCCGGTGATCTAGTGCTTTCGGCAGAGAATAAAATAAAAACACTTTATCGCAATGACGTCAAGGCGCGCGAACTTGAGATAGTGTGGGAGAAATTAATGGGGCGGGGACGGCTGAAGTCTTCGATGACTAGCGACGATTCTTTGACGTTTGGTAGGATGCGGAAACTGATGGGGTGTGAAATATTATATTTCCTAAAAAAACTTATCCTAACCGCAACTGATGGATGAATACTTCCGGTTTAGCAACTTTGCACATAAGTACTTCGGGGTGGGGACCGTTTAGTCCTGCACTACTTGGTACCTTAAACGGTAAGCTAAACGGCTTAAAAGTATTTGAGATCTCAACGACCGTCTATCCTACCATGGGTTTTTCACAGTTTCCCTGTGCCATTGGTAAATGTGGTATAGTATAGATTAAGACGGTTATGGGCGCCACGGAACGGTAGGTTAGGTTAGCCCATTGTATGCGAGGCCTCCAGTTTGAAAGGATAATACACGAGAAGTAATATCGCTTCAGAACTGAGGAAATTACATTTGATCAGCCTACGGTAGGTAAGCAAATCGGTGGGTAATCCTCGAAGACACCGTTTTTCTTCGTTCACATTAGGTTTCGATCATATTCATTTCAATTTTGCATGGCGGATTATTCTTTCTGACGACAATCCGCCCTCGAGAGTAAATTCTATTTTTTTTAGACACAGGTACCTGGTCCCAGCTTGGATTTTGGTGCTCCACCTCGGTAGGAGGAAAATTCAAATTACTGTGATGGTGTTCCAAGGAGATGAAGTTTTCCTACCACTTTCTTTTTTGCCTACTTCTGGTTCATGGACGTTTTTGCGAAGCCCTCGTGGGTCTTTAGGGTCTAACATGAGTAGGATGTAATTCTCAACCCTCTTTGGCGCTAAGTACCTACGTATTATTCATAGTCTGTAACGCATCGTGAATTTTCGACGACTTAAGTCCGCAATCTCGGCGGACGTGTACGCAATGCAAAAGCTTGATTCTCTCAGGGTCTGATGAATACATTCAAGTGTCTCTTCCTTTCACTGTCGCTCTCTCGTTCTCGCTCTAATTTCTCCCCGGCTCGGAACATCGGGACGATTACGGATTTATCCTGTCGACACGCAATACCATGCTCGTCGATTATATAAATACCGAAAGCGGCGAGGACATAAAGTCGTACATATTCGTGAAAGTCAGTTTGGACGAGGACTCCTTTAGGATTTATGTTTGATACATTGGATTCCCCATTGGTATTCGATCTTGGTAGGGACCCCATACATCTTTTTGAATCACATGTAGCGTAACCTTTTAGTTCAGAGGTCCGAAACGATGATCCATTGGGTCGTTGTCAGGAAGTAGGTATATGTACTGGAATCCAACCAGATCTGCATTAGGAAGTGGAAACATGGACAGCAAAGCCAATTGGATCTCCACGACAATTATTCATGACGCTCGAGTTTCCATTTTGGGATTCAATAAAAATGATTTTTTTTTTCTATTTTTCTAAATATCTTATCGCCAATTAGAGCTACGAAAAATACGCAAACATTTTATCTAATTCCTCTTTAACAATTCAAGATAAATCAGCAGAATGTTATTTTATATTATTTAAAAATATGGAGAAGACTCCCCTTTAATATAAAAATTTGATACACTCCAATGATGAAAAGTTAAAACGTCTCATGAGTACTTTGGACGACATTAGTTGGAATACAACGTAAATGATTTTTTTAATTCTACAAATTTCCTTTCGTTTATTTCATTTACGAAGAATACGCAAACATTTTAAAAAATTCTTATTCAACGATTAAGAACAACACGGTTATGTGATTTTCGAGAACAAACGAAACAAGAAATTGAATAAAAGAATTGGTTGCATTCCGTCTATGCAACCTTCAGTACCGTTTGGAGACGAAAAGAAAGGATTTTTCTTGCAATGCGCATGCCGTTCCATTTATACGTCTTCAACGATGTCCCATTTGAACTGTCACGAACGTTAACACCTTTCGAGCTTTTGTTCAACTACGATCATCGAAAATCAAGCGGGGTGTGGTTTTCAACTATTTTCGTCCCGATATCGTTGTACGCAGTTTGCCACTCGTCTTCTTCGCTCTGGTGCGAATTATTCGACAAACTAAACCGGGCCGTGCGCGACAGGGTCACGAGTGCCTTCGCAGACTTTCAGGCTGACGGAAAAATGGAAAAAGTAAAATAAAAATTTCGCTCTCTGGGTACCCCGTTTTGGAACACTGCCAAAACCTGAAACGAAACCATCAACGACCCCGACTGCTGTTGGGGATGGTCGTCGCCGACGCGACCGCGCCTCTCACCCCCTTTTACATCCCTTGACACATAGATATATATACGTAACCTTAAAATCGAGCTCGAGGAAACTGCAAAACCTGCTTTTCCTCTCGCGTTTTCCCACCCTTTACTTTTCATGGCACGCCCACAAAAGCTCAATTTGTTCGATCTTGCGGGGACGCATATATATATATATATACGGAACGTGGACGTTTCGCCAGTCCGCTTTAATTGGATCGAACCTTTGAACTTTCTCTCCTAATGATGTATCACGATGACGTACCTGACACTTTATTTCGAGAACCACTTTTTGTTGATTAGCGATCATTGTCTTCTTTTTTTATGAACAATAATTGCCAATTCAGACGAAGCTTTTATAATTTCTGACCTGAGGAGGTGTTCGCCCATACTTGGGTGGGTGACCGTTTGAAGAAAAAATAGCTGTGGGTAAAATCATCAAGTACAAAGTTGCGATAAACATTGAAGTTACGAGAATCAAATTGTGCTTAACTACTGAAAAATTATACGAAGAAAATAAAAATTCAAAATTGAAGGATTAGAGATAAACATAAAAATAAATAAATGAAAAATAATTATGTAAATTGAGAAATGCAGATCCAAAAATATATCTACATTTGAAAGATGAAAATTTCAGTGTCATCCATTCAGCCTTTCACGTTTAAAAGTTCGGCAGGCGGTTGTTTTTTATAACTGCTTCAATCAGGAATATTGTCTTACCGAATTTGGAACAGAGCTTCATCAACGTACATACAAATAATTGTCCAAATGATTTTTCAATAATCTCCCTTCTTTTTGTACAATTGATTTTTCGACATATAACTCTGATTGTCAATTGATAACCTAACCCTAAAATGATAAAAAAGCAGGGTGCAATCCTTCAAGCGCACATGCCAAGGCCATAGAGTACCACTCCCTTTATTTAATTTTCAAGCACACATTACCCCATTGACCTTAACCTCCCGCGATGTGCGTTTTCCGCTTGCACACATATACGAAGCAACGTAAAGAGTCGTATACACGCGATTGCCGAGTAATAAAATTGAGTCACATCGCAATTAGTGTCGCGCTTGCGCGACGCAAGAGGCGATCAAAACAGGCTTAATTAACTTGACGCTTAGCAATTAAAATTGCGCTTCAACGCAAGGGGAAAGATAACAGTTTATCTCCGGGGCATCGCGAGTGAGAGGCCAAGCGGTATATTTTTGTCACGACTTCCAAGAACCTCTTTTCACATTTACTTTCGCAAAGCTCAACCACGATTCGTCGTTTTATCGAGTTTGCGGTAATGCACGCAAGCTCCACGTATAATAAGGGAGTTCGGAGCTTCGTCGATAAGACTTGGCTGCATGATAAAAAGGACAGGACGAGGAGAAGAACGAAACGAGGGAAAAGGCAGAGCCGCTTGGCTACGGATCTCTTTTAAATGTATAGCCAGAAAAGCTCTTCTGCCTTGGCATCTTTCATAACTTTCGAGTAGATAAAGTATGGGTTAAGCGCTTGAATCTCGTTCCCGATGCTCTTCGCGTTTCCTACAGCAAAGACGCTTTCCCCTGACCTCGTATCCGATCGTCCGCGACATTGGCGACACATTTTCAACGTTCGGAACATTTAAGGTTTTTTTCAGGTGAAACATCGAACGACCGTGATCTCAGAGCTTTGAAGTTTTGTCGAACGATGATCGATCTGCGATTAAGGCTCATCTTTATTCTAGAATATCATCAGGTATTAGTCTAACTTTTGACAGGATTTTTTTGTACCATGACCGAAGATTGTATCTTTTTGTAGAGCTGTAAGTCTGGATGAGGGCTTAATGTTTATTCACAGGTGCCCATCATAAAAAAGAATATGCTCTGGGAGGTAAATCTTTTTATGGTAGACATCCGAGCGGAAGTTACCAGCCTATTTTAAAGGCTTGACTCTCTTGGAGCCTTAGCTCGGACTACTTGATGATACGAGTCCTACTACTCCTGTATTCGCCTTATGCTTCCAACTGAGCCTGGACCAAATAGGTTAAGCTCTTCTTTTCATCGCATTTCGACCCACCGAGAACTTTTCTCTTTCGACCAATCGTATTATCACGGAGATTATTATTATTATTACACCCAGATAACATTTTCAGTTTTTCACAAACCTAAATTTATATTACATTGGTTGAGCAGCTCTTTGCAACTTTGATTTCGGTTATAAATATAACGTCTTCAAAAATACGGTACGTTATCCTTTAAAAAATGTATAGCATGATAATTGATTATACTTTTAAATGATTACAGTTAAATTAACGAATTGATGTTGTTTGTGTACAAGTAACTACTGGAATTATTTTTGTCTGCTTGGCCATTTTTGCTTTGAAAATGCCACTATGACACGATGTAAAATTTATAACTGCGTCCGTATCTTTATCTTCCACTACTTCTGCTACGAGTACTACAAAGTCGAAGCAGGCTGAACGTATCGGCGCAAATTGTTCTCAAACATTCTCAGAGTTACGATTTTCAGGTGTTTTCTATCTTTTTGCATAATGTTTTTGTAGTTTTTGTAATATTTGAAAGTAGATGCGTTGCGCTTTGCATATAAAACGTCGATACAAATATCGATGAATGCTCGATGAAAGAATGTGCCCGTGAGATCATGCACTCTATATAGCTCAAACACTCGCTTTCTCGATCATTTATGTGCACTTTTGCAGAAATCTTTTTCGTTGCGTAATTCACCGTGAGTAATTGAATGCGCAGCGCTCTGTCGCCACACTGTCTTTCCGCTGGCAATATATAGGCAAATCGGTCGATGACGTGTACGAACCGAGTCCAACACAATGACAGATGTCAAGGTTTCGACCGGGATGCCACGATGAGGCGACCTCGCAACGTTTCCTGTCCAATTATCCTCAAGAAAACTCAAAGAAGCAGTTTTTTTAACGAACTTGTTATATTACTTTTTGCATTGAAAAAAAAACTACGTATTATATTCTCATTAAGGGGTTAAAAATTGGCGGGGAGATCTGAGAATAGTGATTTTCAAAGAAGAACATTGATTTGGAAGAACTAAGCAAGATTGATGATAAAAAATGAATAGTGCGAACGTGATAATCCGATGATCCAAAGGTCGGAGTTTGAAGGTCTGGTTCAAAATTCCCATTTGTTTCTTAAAATTCATCCCCGTGCATATTGAGTCTCGAATAACTATGGAACTTCCCAGCGTTTTAAATATATCTTTGGCAAGGTCATCGTGATGAGGTTTGTATATTTTTTTAACTTCGTTCAACGTTTCAAAGAACGATTTTGGCTGATGGAAAATTCAGTCGTATCGTTAGCCCTGATACATTGTTTAAACATAGCGTACAAAAAAGAAAGGTTTTCGACGCCGCGTCGCGCAATTTTCCATGAATTTTATCACCGGCAATTTCGCGGTCTTAACCTGCGTTATTATGCAAGCAAAAAATTATCGGCCACGCTGAAATGTCGCGAAAGAAGTGGCGTCACTGGCGTTCAACCTTCGCCCCAGTGTCACTACGCATTCGTAAAATGAATGCTGATGAAGACGTTCGTAGTGAGGGCAATTGTTTTTCTTTCTTTTTTCATCGAATAAGCAAAAAGTTACTGCATTACTGAACACGACGCGGTTTTGTCCGCAAAGACGTGCTTTGGTTTGCCGATGTAAAATTCGAACGAAAGTGCTGCCCAGGCTGGTATGACACATTTATTATCATTTATCGAGTCTCTCGAGACGCAGCTGGCTCTGCCGAGCGAGAACCAAACGCTTCGTGTCCCACCTCGTGTGGCAATGAACCAGAGGATTTTGCACTCCAACTGAAGACACATGGCAAACTCTAACAATGCAGCCATAAATACACGAACAAATTTCATTCGTGCATTGAAAGAGACCGTTTTACGAATTGCGCACATGCGATGTAGGTATCCAACGTTCCCGCAATTTTTCAAGAATCGACGAGACGTTTCGACTGTTGTGGTCCAATTGTCGCATCAAGGAGTTTGCTACTCGAATATGAGGATTGCTTAATAACATTAATTTTGAACGAGTAAGTAAGATAATTGGAAAATCGTTTAGACATTTATATGTATGGACATTAACAATGTTGCGTACTAAATTTCGCAAAAAATATTAATAATAGAAGTATTTATAAGCACTCTCGTGAAAAAACCTTTGAACCTTAGTTTTGGCCACTCGGTTTATCTGAGATCGAAAAAAATCGGACATTTTTTAAATATATAATATTGGCTAAGACTGACTGAGTTTTTTTTTGTTGCAGTGTTTTAATAATCGAAAAAGGAATTTTTCTTTATCGATTTTTCGAGAAAAAATGATAACGTTGTTTCTAATAACTAATTGAAAAGAACGTTAAAAATGAAAACATCAAGAGTAATCTACATTTACACTAAATAAATGTAGGTAATATACTTCAAAAAAGACGTTCAATAGATATCGAAAAATCGTGTACACCGTGTATCGTGTATTAAAAAAAAAAATAAGTTAAATTCACTGTTCGGAAGTTCCATAACAAACTATGCATTTCGAAATAGTGAACTAAATAAAAAAAACAAATAAATAATCCGTCTAAAAATTAATGTGACAAGCATAGCGAATAGCTATTCAAAAAATCCACTCTCCATCCAGACCCAAGTGGCTCCGATTTATTACCTTTCGCGAATTTGCCTAAGCTCCTCTGGAGCCATCGATGGATGAGTAAAATATCGGAAAAGACGTTCTGTTTCATTTGTTTTTTTATTGCCTCCAAAGGAGGTTAGCATAGATAACGAGAGAGAGAAAGAGAGAGAGGGAAAGCAAAGTGAACAAAAAAGGGAGAAAATATAGTAGCAGAACTTTGCGATCGTAAACTAACCAATGGAGCACTTCCTTTCGGCTCGTTTATTTTAATCTTTCCGACTACTCCTCCTCCACATCTTTTTCTTTCTCACGGTATTTTCCCACGTGATTTATTATCATCGGGCAAAATTTAACATTACTCTCGGAATCTGGAAAGTCTGATATTCACCTGTGTCGTTTCGAGTGTCCCGTGTTATTGCTTCGCAATGTGAGTGTGTGCATATATATATATATATATGGTCAACGAGGAAGCAGAATTGCGGTTAGGTCTCGGGGCATCTATATATCCTGGTTAAACGCGTTTCGTCCACATCCCAGAGCTACGATTACGAGGAATCACATCAGCAATTTGTAATGACGGGCAAAATATCGTTCCGTACTCTCCTCTTCCATGTCGATGTAACAGTACATGAAAGAATGAGATACGTGCATCCGAATGTTTGTGTTGGTGGATTTGCAAATATACCTTACATGTGCTGAGAATGCGAGACATTACCGCGAATGTATTCCTCGTTGGACCTGATAACGTGCACACTTGATAATTTCATATTCATGTTTCTCAGCAAAGTTATTCGCTCGAATAATTTTATCCAAAGATATTGATAGTAGCGGAGTAAAAAGGAGGTGAGGGAGGTTGGAGGGAGGAGGAATTCTTCAGTGGTAAATGATATTAAGATGGCTTTACTAAGATAGGTAACCGCCGTTTAAAGTATTGGCTTGGGCGTAAACTGCGGAATGCAATTTTGCCGAGAATTTCGAGCCGAAATTTTCAGCCTATTTCAAACCTGCTGATCTTCGTAAGCGACGGAGGCAGTAAAGTAGCTTTAGCCGTGCGAAATGAACCGCTGCTTAACGTCTACAACCGGAACAAATTTTCGTTTTCTCCACTTTCAGGTGCTAATTGAAGTATCGGTATAGCCTTCTTGAATAATACGTATATACGAGGGACTACGCACACGGTTTTAAATGCGTAAAGGCATACATATTAGGTGTAGTAAAAAAAAATCCATGATTCTTCCAATAGATGACTTTAGTTATCTGAATCTCGCGTTGTATAAGTCCGATCGGATTATACTTGATCACGTTAGAAAAATTCAGATTGAGAAACCGCAATAATTAATTCACGTGTATTCCATCTTCGCCTCCCGCATTTTTCATACATGAACTTCTTTATTTCGCGATATTGAAATATCGAAACACATGATTATTCAAGTATTGAAATGAAAAGGAACATATACGTATCAGTTTCCAAAGTAGGATCCCAATGCAAACATTAACTCATAAAATCATGCATACGCTGATGAAAGTTGCATATTACACTCACAGAAATCGCTACACGCGTTGATAAGAGCCTGCACTTGTCGAATTGTAACTCCCGTATCATATTCGAGCGGGCGTTAATGACGAACGGGGGGAAAAAAAATAAACGACGTCGAAAAATGGTGAATTGGAGCATAAGGAGGATGAAAATGAAGAGTAAAAAAATGTGGAGTAATAAAGTGTTGTGCCTGTTGGTTATCACGAAGAGATCCTCTCCTCGAGAGAGAAAAACATTTTGCAGGGCCAAGAGCACTTTCGTGTACGAGGTTACTCTATACGTGTCCATACATCTAGGTACGAATTTCTCACTCGCCCCCCTCCCCCGTCTCTCTTACTCTTCCTGCTTCCCTTACTGCGACTCATTCGTTACCATGACTACTACGAAGCAAGCGTGTCTTTCTCACCCCTTTTCCCTCTCCATCTCCCTTCCCACCCTCGGATTCTCCCACGCACCCTACACCCTTTTCACTGGCTGCTCTCACCCCCGTCGCAAGCTTCAACGTCCCAGCGTCCTCCTCCACCTCCACGTCCTCTTCGGGGTTTCTCCCGCGGAGAGACTGCCAGGGATACCGAGTTTCATCCCTCTATCGGAGGGAGCGAGGTACCAGAGCCGCAGCGCGCGCCGGGGCGGCTCCCCCTGTGCAACATCAGCGCAGTCGTTTGCCCCAGTTGACCCAGGTCGCGACCGCGAGCTACCCCAAATTTGCGTCGCCGAAGAATACATACGGAAGTGACTGATTGCGACCGGTGGATCCTCCTACTGTGGATACCTCCATCAATTTTACCGGATAATCTCGAGACCGCCGAAAAAAAAAAAAAACCGCTTCGTTAAATCCATCAATGATATCGATAGATGATCAAGGAAGGTGTTCTTTGGGAAAAGGGATTGCTAGAGATCGATTCAGAAAGTTTACGTCTTGTTTCCTGCCGACGAAAGTTCGGAAAGAACGCGCTAATTTGACAGGACTTTGGCGTGTCTTCCTGTCCTTTGGCTCAGTTAAAAATCCATGAAACGGTACTTCCCAGCGATGATAGTCGAACAGTTTTCAATCGCGAATTCGCCCACGTTCGAAACGAATGAACCTACCGAGACGAAACTAATGACCAACGTTATTAGCAATAATCGCGAGTCTGCAATGATTATTCGACTGGAGAATAACGATGTAACGTACTTGCCGGATTTAATTGCGGATAAACGACCGAAAAGTTGCCAGCGTAGAAGACACCTGGCATAACCACTCAGCCTAGCTTGTCCCACAATCATCAATGCATCCTCCACATTCGAGATCGAAGACCCAAGAGACTACGTGTGAAAGTTTTGAGCTTCACTCGAAGCTTATAGACAGAAAGGACATCGAAGAAGATCATGCGAGAAAGTGATGCGAAGAGGGCGTCATCGGTACGAGTGATCAACCACAAAATCCAAAGTGGGAATCGACTTGAGGAAAAAAAAAAGTGGAATTCCTGAGCACGAGATTAAATCGCCCTGCCGTGAAGTGATTTAATTAAAATTCGCCTCTTTCTTCGCGTGATAAACGATATGATCTTATACTCGAACTTCCAAATGGCTAGAATTCTAAGCTAGTTGATAATTTACAAAAAATTGAGTTAACAAAAAATCGCGTCGTAAATGAAATTCCCGAAGATACCGAAAACGACCAAGTACCTTAAAAACGCAGCTTTTAGATGCGAAACGTTTTGTCAACAGCTAAAAACCCTCGAGAGGATTGAACGGTGACTGCAGCATAAAATATCAATCGCAAGTGGTGACGACATATCAAAACGACTGACGGCAAAGTCTTCAAAACTCGAGTGTCCAATCTAAAAGTCCAAAGTTTTTCGTCTGTTAAAAAGCTTTTTTGAAAATACTTGAAAAAGATACCGATCGTCCACATGACGAGCTCGAACGGTACTTCGTCACTTTCGCGTGCTTGGCTACGCGCGGGTTGCTGTCGAAGCAACATATTGCCAAGAACATCAAGCCGAAGCAACAACGAGTCGTACAGGCGTCGTCGTTACGACGACGCCAATAATAATGCGAAAAAGCACTGGGACTCGGAATCCCGATGGCGGGCCAATTACGACGATTATGAAGTTGATGACGACGGCGATTGCGACGATGATGATTACGAAGAGGTAGCATCACCCTTCTTTCGTCAGGACGCGGGAACGCTGCTTCATCGTATCGCCTATACCGTTTGGCACACCGCTTTGAGCATTAAACGCGAGGTTCGTTACACGTGCGCGTGACTTCATTTTTTTTTCAACCTTCCCTCCTCATCACCCTCAAGGTATGCCCCGAGGCTGTTTACGGTGGAATGTTCCACAGGAGTGGATAATTCCTTGCGTCGGTTTTTCTTTTCGGTACCTTGGAACGATTAACGAAGCGAAAATTGCAAAATTTAATTGTGGCTACAGCAAACTCGATGAATTGTTATTGTCTGGTTTATATTTTCCTTTCACGAAGTGGTGGTTTTCTTTTAATGAGGTATACTGGAGTTTCGATCAATCCTGGCAGTCAGTGGATTTGAATAGTTTGGTTGACAGAAGCGTGTACGGCAATATTCGTTCCTGGAAACTGGTAGAAAGTAGATTCGACCGCGAATAGGTGGTGTGACCTTTCGACTAGGATGCTCCGTCGTATCGTCGTAGTAAAAAATCATAGCGTCTTCCTTGATATTTTCTTAGGTCGATATTTGCCTGGAATGAAAATACGAAGCTGAAATCACGTCTATTAAATTTATAAATTTAGTCCGACCTTTGCCCTTTTTCCAGATCTGCCGCCGTCTGAAAACAAACGGTTCGATAATGTCCGTTTACAAGAAAGTTCTCCAGTAGTTCCTAAAAATAATGCACTTTTTTCAATTCCAAACATTTTCCATCCTAGACATTACATTTTTACTAGTTACAACATTTCGAGTATCGACCTGAACGAAACGTCAATTTCGTATTTATAAAACCAAAAACGAAGCTTCAATTGATTGGATACAAACATTATTAAAAATAAAAATGATACAAAATTCTGAACAACATTTAAAGTAAAAAAAAAAATTGTTTACTACATTGCCTTGCTGATTGACTTATTTTGATGTGTTTCGTTGTTTTTTTGTTTTGTTGCAGCAAAACGGTAGCTATGAGGCGCAACCGAACGGAAGAAGCTCGAGTGGTATGGCCGGGAGCAATCATTATCAGGTGAGGAAAAAAAACCTCTTCCCTTTGGAAAGGGAAGTGGTATACATTTTATTGCAGTTCACCGATGTGGACGGAAGTGTGATTTATTCGCGAGCTTTGTATACGCATGATATCGAAGCTTCTATACAGTGTGACCGGATTTTCGTACACGCGTATACAGAAGTGACTTTTTTTTGCTTTTGCCCAATCTCGACATTATTGTACGAGAGCCAGAGAGGAAGAGGGAGAAAGATAGCAAAAACGAAACAGCGCAAAGTTCATCGAAACTGATAACAAAAAGTATGGCGATTTATTTCACGCCTATCGCAGTTCTCTATAAATATTTGACATAGGGCGGAGCAATCTTTTTCAGGATATATATGTTATTTCAAACATATCAGATATACGATACATATGTATTTCTGTAACAATTTCATGCAGAAATTCTTTCTCTAAATATTCGACGCGAAATGGAGCAACCCATTTACATAGTTTATGCAAACAGCACGCGGGATTATCTTCCGTCTCACATTTCACTGGAAGGGGTTAAGCTACTCTGACGAGTGGTAAACCGAGGTTGCGTGATAAAAAATTCATATTGAAGAAATAAATAAAATGTTTGTAAATCCGTTCGAACAATTATTTCTACGTGTACCAAACTTCGAGTGAATTTAATTATAGATGTCGTTTTTAAAAACATAGTTTCGAGAAAAAAAAAACGTTTAAACTTCGATCTGCAATTTTATCGTTCTGCTCGTAAGTTTACCTTCAATCTGCGGTATCTGCACTATACGTGGGACCATCCTCTTCAATGTCCGTTGCTTCAAGCATTGATCAAAACTTTCACAGTCGACTAATTCCTTAATTCTTTAGAGAAAAAAATGCCCCCCCCCCCCCAATTGTCTCTGTAAAAACACTCGTTATAATTATTCTCAGCTCAATTATAGATGGGATAAAATATGGTCGGAAAAAAGTACGCTAAGATTTTTTATCTTCGATCCCACTCGTTTTCTCCTCTTCTTTGCTTCTTTCTCCGCAATTTAGGCGTGACCAATTATCGGTACGAGAAGTAATTGACGTTGGCCGTGGTTCTCCCACGAATCTCGCCAATTGATCCCAATCTACGTGACGTACGACTACTCAGATATAAATTTGTCGCTTCGTCGTACGAAACGGTCACGTGTCCCTCGTGAGAAAGAGAGTCCGCGGTGTACACGATTCCTACGCAGTTGAAATAATCAGCATTGGCTGCGCTGCTTTTTCTGCCTCCGAATTGCCACCCACCCATTTGGTTCCGCTCGGTATCCTCGGGGACCCACGCTCTTTCCATGAGTTCATGTACATATCGAGCTATACCTACGTCGCTCTGCAAATTGGAAAATTTAACGATTTCGTGGAGCGAGACCGGGAATGAAGAAAAAAATCTTTATCGAGGCTAAAAATACGTTTATGGGCCCGTAACCCCAATGGAACTGCGCTGTTCCTACGGTTGTACCATAACGTCGTACATAAACTCCATAACGCCCGAGAAAATCGTCATTGAGCGTGTGGACATGGTGGTGGACGTAACATTATCCCCCATTGGGATTACCATCCTCCCAATGGTGGTTATAAATATCAGGTTGGAAAAACACGTTTTTTCGTTGTTCTGCACAATTCGAGCGTTCCTAGTGGAAAATTCGTAGTCAGTTTAAAACTTTGCAGCCTATTTTACTCCATTAAAGGTATTAGACGTAATGGACATTAGTTGCAAAAATTCTTGAACATTCTACAAATTATAGTTATCGATGTAATAATAATACATGAATTGTTTTAGAATTTTTCAATAAATAAATTAGTAGTTATGAAGATATGAATGGAACACGGTCAATTATGGGAAAATAGCTTCTGCAGACGTTAAGGCATTAAATCGTCGCAAATCCTGGAAATATTATATCATTAAGATTTTTGATCAAGTCAATTGATTTGAGATTTTTATACAAAAAGAATTTTGTAGTATGGTATTTGATATTTAAAAAATGGGTGCTACTTAATTCTACAAACAGGAACCCAAAGTTTAAAAAAAATAAGAACAGAAAGATGGACTTGATTAGTTAAAACTATTTCACGGCCTATGGGTATGTGTAAAATTCAAGAACTGTCGACGTCCTGTTCAGCACCTTAAAGTGTAGAAAAGTCAAATTTGTTCCCATCGTCGACATTAAGTAGAAGTTCAGTTCACATTGTACCGAATGTACCTTGCCACCGCGATTTCCTACGACTGTGAGGAGCTTCAGGACGGAAATAAGCTGGAAATTTCGAGTCGTATGAACACTCCGAAAGAATGTCATCTGAGCATAGAATAATGCACGAGCTCATCCAGTGTTCCCTAGTTGCCCGCAGACTTGCCATTCTCAAACCCCCTGGTCAATTTCCTACTACAGTCAGGCTACGCTCTGGTGTGCTTTACTCCAATACCACCACTGAGTTCCCTACGTATCCATGGGATTCCATCCCGTGTACGCCACCATAAATCCATTCTACCGTTACTCAGGCTCACGTGTGAAATTGCTATTAGCTCTCGAGGAGACGCGACCGTTCTAGCTTTACATTTTGCGATTTATATGCGGGCTTGAAGGGAGCGGAAGGGTTGAACGCGGGCTGCTGTCGACCTAACTGGCTCGGCGAATGTATACTTCATTTGGCTGATATAAAACTGTTATATATACATATATATATAATTATTTATATAGTTTACAAAGTATACGTTGAGCATCCGGCTCCGAAGATTGGACTATATATTAGCCCGGCTCTACGGATTGGCACCAACAAGACAAGAAACTAGCCTCCGGCTCTCTGTACCTCTATGATATACACCGCATTTGTCCGGAGGATGGAGGAAACAATATAGCACCGCTAAATCACGAAGTAGGTACATCACGGACCCGCAGATGCCAAGGATCTCTAATGCCACCTTCTTTTCTTCGTCATTCACGCTTCACTAATTGTAGACCGATATTTACGGATAACAGACGGTCGTTAGGATGTCCAAACTCATTTGTTCATCGATGAAACAAGCGGTACAGACTGGTTCTGGCTCTATAACGACGGCTAACTAACCCTGAGTCGACGAAATTTCCTACTTCCTCTTTGCAAGCCAAATTTGAAGCTCGGATACTATGCAAAACAGCCACGTGGCGGGTCATGTATCGAAGATTTCCACTTATGCCTACACGTACGCACGAATATACGGTACTGCATAAATTGTGGACTGTGAGAAGCTTTCGATTTGAATAATGTGTCAATGGAGACAATAGGGTGATTAAAGAAAACGAGTCAATTTTTCTTTTCACGTTCCTATATTCTGTTGATGGAGCGATGTGGAATGAAATGTCTATTAAAGTATGAATCCTTTATTTTAATGTCCAGAAGTCCCTCGTTGTAATTCGGGTTTAAACAAAAATGTAAATGTAATGAAAATTTAACTTTGAACTTGAATAACTCTGAGAAGAGTAGGCATCTTCGCAAAATCGCAACAAGGGAACTCTAAATATCAATATTCAGGTATTTTAAATAACATCTTGTTTCTTCTCCATCGAACAACAAAAAAAAGGCGATTTGAAAAAAAAATGTCGATGTTTGAAGCAACTTAATATCTACATCGATAAGTTCTTCAATGAACTGCACATTGACTTGGTTAAATCGCCATATTGGAAATGCAAAGAACGCAATGGAAGAATATCTCAAATATTCAGAGCCGTGAACGATAAACGATACGATCTTACGACGAACAAATAAAATTCTATGTTAAAAAGCCAATAACTGACATTGAAAGAATTCAGCACCAATGTATTCCTTTTCTTTTTTCCAAGTTCAACGAACTCTCAATTATTGCGATTGCATTAAGGTCAGTTGATGCTGGCGTACATTGAGGAATTTCGAACAACCCTCGCGCGATCGCGTCATCTTGTCTTGATCTGTTCATCCGACGTACACGCGAGATAGAAATCACGATAACAATCTATCCGCACGACTGTATCCTCTCCTTGGCTGGTTACGATAAAGTCAGATATCCTGGCGCTGCTTTGCATCTACGCTATAAGAAAAGGAGGACGAAAAGAGAGAACGTGGAAAAAGGAGATGGAAAAAGACAGAAACGAAGGCGACGGTAGTTCTCCTTCTTGGATATACATGTTAAATTATGTGGGTTGAGTTCTTCTGGTTGCTGGCAACTGATGTGTACATATAACGTGTACCGCAGACCAACTATAGCCGCGCAATAATTCCTATATATAAGAGAAGTAGAAAAAGACAGCCAGAACTGACGCGACATTTGCCAAGACTTCTATTTCTTTGTCCTCTTCTTCTTCCCTTTCGTCGTCTTCGTCTCCTCATTATTTTTATGTTTCTTCTGCTTTTGCATTTTCGTTACGTCAGTTTGGTTATTCTTCCCGATGCATCCATCGGTGTATCAATCAATGACCCTCAGCGCCACAAACCAATGGTATCACTATTTTTTCTCTGAAACTTATTTGACTTCGAGCAAAACTGGCCTACAAAACTCCCACTTTTGAATAAACGTGAGACTGCCGTAAGACCGGGAACAATGATGGGAACCAGCCTCAAGGTATCATTACCTTTGGTGGCCGAAACAATGCCAAACACTGAAGAGGCTTCCATCGCGCCATAAAACGGTTATTATAACTTGCTATTAATAAGGAGCTTAGCAATAAGCCCTGCTATATCCAACACTGAAGGATAGATAATCCGTTCAAACGTTCCTACGTTTATCACTACGAAATCACAACCTCTATGGGTATTTTAAGATAATATTTTGGGTAATGTTAAAAACTGAACAAATTACTAAAGAAAAGGAAATATCGTTGCAATTTGAGGATAGAAAATTCAACATCGTAAAGTAAACCCAAACCACAGTGCATCTAGGCAATGCCGGACTTCGAAGAAGTACTTAACTCGCAATTAACAGCTTTCTCATCACAACCAGCTACAAAACGGTCACGTCGATCGCCAACAGCGTCGATGGCCGAAGCTTAGCCCTTTTTAAATCCCAAACATTTAAAAAGGGCCAAGCTTCGACCGCGCCGTCAAGACGCAATTCACAGCTTGCTGATAATAATACGTATCATAATGAGTTATCATTGAGAGCCAGTATAACGTACGTGATTCGTGTAGGACGCCACCTCATTGAACAAAAAACAAACGGTCCGTGGCCCTGAGAAACTCACGTACGTTTTACTATTTACACTTACGTCTCGTACTTACCTATCGATGTAGCAAAAACACACACGCACACGTGCGTGAGTTTTCAAAGCGTTGAAACGCGACGCTTCGCAGCCTTGTATTACTTTTTATTGTCGGAACGGCGCTACACACGCGATAACGAATTCCACGCTTAAGTTTGTGCCTCCTTCACCGATAGAATCTACATTTGCCAGTTGAACAATGACACTCGCGTTGGGACAGCATGCGAATGTAATACGTGCTGCTCAAGAGTTCTGCCTCGCGAATCGCGGAAGCTATGTAACGCACACGTGTAGATCTATACAAATATATCGATGAAGGAAGGACACGTTTCTAATATGCTGTACCCAGAAAGAGCTACCGGCGCATCAGTATTTTTCGGACTACCCACAACGCGCTTTTGTTTTTCAAAAGAGTTGATTTTGGAAGTAAATGGATTTTCTGAGAGACTCGTACGAACACACTCACAACTAGATCTAAGATGAGATCCTACTTCCCCCTTTCCGTTTTGTTTTTTTTTCTATTCGCTTAATCTTTTTCGTACCGTTTTCACTCCCAGATTCCCCCATTCCCGATAATTTTCCCTCTCACATTGTCTATCCATCGAAAAATGTTTATATCCTTGAAAATCCTTGACATCCTTGAAAATAAGGAAGGTCTGGCATTTTGGGAAAGATCAACGATGATAAAAATTAGACTGCTATAGTCTAAGATTCTGATGTAGCTAAGATAGCTGTGGGTTATATAAAATGAAAATAAACATACAAATACAAACGTTACGAAACATAACGCAACCTCTGAACTATTCAACATTTTGTATTGTTGTTCATTTTTTAACATTGATGATAACTAATATTTAACGACAATTATACAACTTGCGTTCGTCAGTGGAAAACGAATTAATATTCGATTTCACGTATCTCTAAATAGTGGCCAATGTTTTTAATATTTTTAGCTAGCTTGATGACTCTTTAATAAAACTATCAATTCTTACGATACTACCATTATACCCCCCATCAATCTCAAACAGCACCTCTCAGCTCGAGCCCCATATTTAACCAGTGCTCCCTTTGAACGCTAAGAAATCAGGGTCTCACTCACGAGTATCCAACAGTGATTTTGCCGATGTAAGGACTTGAAAGTTGTTGAGGGTTGCTGCGAGGACGGTTCTTAAAGACTTGGGAATTGCTTATCTAGCCGTGTGTGTATATATATATATATATATACATAAATATCTATATGGTGAGTCTTCTAGTTGCGACCACGAGACCCGCTTACCAAGTACCTACCTAACCGTACGAATTCATGCCGAATCCATCCTGATCCCCGATGCTGTCTCTCATCTCGAAGTACACTCCTTTATATGGCAGAGACGAGCGCGAGTCGCTCCGCTGCATAAATACTTGAGGGGATCGTAGGCATCATCCATTTCTCACTCGAGACACACCACCGTCAACCAAGACTCCACTGTATTACGTGTCCCAAGTCTCAAGGGGTTCAATCTTTCTCACAGTTGTAATTCCCTTTTCGCACACGCGCCCACACGCATCAGAACGTATAGATTCGAGGAGCGTGCAAGAGGTAAACAAAAAGGAAAAACGATATTTATACGACTGTGAAAACAACCGCGCAATGATGGATGTTGATGTACGTTTGGGAACCCACTGTTCCGTTGAGCATCAATATTCTATATATAGGGGTCTTCGTACCAAACATCGTATTCCTGAAACGCTTATCGATAACTTTAGGGTCTATGATTTTATTTCACATTGTTTTGAATCGTTACAGTTAAGTTAGGTACACTATTTCATCAAGAATTCCAAATTCGCGATAGTCCGAGAAGAAATGTGTCGGAAAAAGCCCGAATCCTAACAGATCCTTATAGGGATTGGATAATAAGACTGTCTACATTGGAATCCAATTCGACGAGCACTTTGTATATCTCTGCATATTCCGTTCAGAAAATTCAACC
The DNA here is from genome assembly GCA_030523105.1 of Ophioninae sp. A BG-2022a. Taxonomy (NCBI): domain Eukaryota; kingdom Metazoa; phylum Arthropoda; class Insecta; order Hymenoptera; family Ichneumonidae; species Ophioninae sp. A BG-2022a. Next base: position 32,209 of record JAPYZI010000984.1, read on the forward strand.
TGCCGAATGCGATGGGATCCATCAAGAATCGTTTCGGATTCCGTTCGACAATTCGTGATTCGTTTGGCATTCAAATCTGATTCGTACGTTGGATTTCAATGGGGAATCCCAATTAGAAACCGAAGTACGTGAGGTTTCAGTATCCGACGTGTCGATCCACCGGATCCGTATCAGGAAGTCCCACATATGGAAATCCAATTGCATCCCTGAAATTTCTGCCTGTGTGCATGATACGTCCATTGAATCCAACGAAAATCCAATCTTTGAAGAAACCGACCGTTTGCCGCGCAATCACCAACTTTTCTTCCACTTGAAAAGGGTCTCCGTCATTCGCAATCACCCGTTATATACGCAAACACCCACGCTTCGCTGTTATATAGTTAGAAAGATTTCAGTTCGACGGCCTGCTATTTTAAATCTTTGCAGCCTCGAACTTCGATAAATAAACTTACCATTATGGCGAAACGAAAATAAAAAAAAAAAGCGTTCGGGCCAACCTCCCATCACGAGCACGAATTCGTTACGTTACTTCGGTACAAAACGCGGGATGAAGTTTCTTTCGTTGAATATATTCATGCGTAACATTATCACGACGTCCCGCGTGCGATGGCCGAAACTGCCGCGATATTATTCCCCCCTGGATAACACATCGTCCTTTTGACGCTACGTCCGCAACGACATATGCATAATATATCGTTACTCGAGTCAGATTAGTACATGCCTAGGTATCAGAGATCTGCGGTGACCACGGAACTCCGTGTTAATGTGTGTTTGCCTGTGTGCTCGTTCATGTTCACGTTCGTCTCCATTGACTCGTTTCTCGCACGAACGGAATTACACTCGCTACTTTATCCGCGTGTATCCGCCAATTTTCTCGAGACTGTACGAAATGATACTGCGTGACGAAATAATCTACATCATCGCCAGTTACGTCGCGTATCTCAGACCGACCGGTTCTATCGCATGAAAAAATTCCTTCGTGGAAAACAAACGGAAATAAAACGTAGAAATGGAACAGAAAAGCAGCTGTAGAAATGAGGACAATTTTTTTTTGTGCCGAAATTTTTGGAAATTATTGTGATTTTTGTACTTTATTTTGAATGAAGGCAAAGCAACAAAAATAAACAGAAATGTGGAAAGGGAACCGAAAATTTTGTTTCCCTGACGAAATTTTGAAATATTTGTGGTTTTGATCTTGTTTTTTTTGTGTGATAGAGGGTGAGGGGCGCGTGCGGACTTGATCCTGATTTTTATCGTCGGGGCAGTTATGTCTTTCATTTATTTAAAAACGAAAAGGAGGAATAAAGTAGCCAATCGGCCAATGAAAGCTGATCATGTATCGATGGAATTGCTTTCGAACGGACCTCTCGATCGTCATTAATTTGAGAGCGATGGTTTAGCCCGTATGCGGCATTTAGTAGATTTGGTCTACTGGTCATTTCTATAATGGCGAAAATATTCATCATATGGATTCGATACTTCCCAAAATTTGCAAAGGTCCGTTTATTTCACAATTCTCTGCCTGACGAAAGTTTGATACTCAAATCCCAATCGCTAACTCCATTTTTTTTCTGAAAAGTTCCCTAGCAATACATTTACCCTAACTAGTTTTAATATCTGAACGTAAAGTTATCAAATCCATTCCTAATAATTCATGAGTAAATCTACGAATGATTATTGTTAGGAACAAACAAATTTCACGCCTAATAATTCACGAATTATTTCAAACGAATTAGTCCGTACCTCATAACTCATGAATAAATCTGCGAATAGTTTCTGATACGAATACATAATACTCATTCCGAATAATTTATTGGGAATCATTGCGAATGAATTATTTCGTTCCTAATAATTCACGAATTATTTCGGACGATTTATTCCGTTCTTCATAACTCACAAATTATTTCGTACGAACGATTAATGAATATTAATCAAAACCCGAACACGATTGAATATTTCCTGAAGATTTATTTTCTCCCAAGTCCACATTTATCAAAATCAAAATCCGAGTCAGTAAAGCAACTGAATAACGTACCATTCCAAGGATAATAATTTCAAAACACATAGAAAAATAATTAAATTCTTTTTTAAACTTACGATTATTTTCATAATTACCTATACAGAATCATTTCATTAATTTTTTATCAGCAGATAAATAAACCCCGAAAAATGTATACATGATTGTTTATCAGCCCAAATTTACCAAAGAAAATTTAGCAAATTACAAAAAAGAAACATTATTTTTTATCAATATTTATATTTATATTTAGAATGTTATATAAAATGATGTATTTTTGAAATATGCGGACGTTAAAAACTCAAGAGTCACAATGATCGTCCAATACTATCGAATATCGATTTTGAAGGATTTCCCGTAAGAAAACGTTGTGCGGATTTTTGTGTTCGCAGATGCAAAAAGTGTCGTCAACGTCGACACCGAGAACGCCGGGGGTGGGTGCCGATGCCACGTGTACCGGGAGTAAAGGCGGACGCGTCAGTGAAATAATGGAACTGTGCTATGTGACGGAGAGGATAATCGCGCTTTGGTACAGGGAGGATGCCCAGGGTGTACTCGAGCATGCAACAACGCTCTTGCGAGGGAAGCACGCCGACAATTACATGGTAATTCACGTCGTCGCGTTAATCAACCTCACCGGATGTAACATTACATACGGTAAAACGCGCGTGAATGGCATTTATTTCGCCTACCGTACAATTGACTCTGCCGCAGAGAAGGTCGAGGTGACTCTCCCCTGAATTAACGACGAGAGATATTCTCTCCATTAACAACGAATTTACGATGCACATTTCGCGAAATTCTTATATCCCTCTGAGCCATTAATAATCCCCGTATACGCACACCGCGAATCCTTTTCGTTTCACTCGATAGCGAATCTCTCCGATTTTTCGAGCACGATCATTCATGGCCTGCTACGACACCAAAATCGATCGTATTTTTGCGAAAAATAACTTCCTCTGGTGTATGAGCAAAACTGGAAAATCGTTCGAGAATACGTTTTTGCATCAACTTAGCTTTGTCAACATTCTTGTACAGGAAAAACCTGAGGGATTCGACCAATGACGAAGTTTGCATCGTCCGGACGCCAAGTTCTTTTTTTAAATCTTGGATTTCTTGGCTCTGGAGTTTTTATCGTTGGAATCCAACGATATTTCATTTTATCTTTTTCAACATCTTCATTTATATAAATATCTAAATGTTTATCAAATTAAAGTTGTACGTTTTTAATAATGATAACACAAAAAGTCGTGTGAAAGAATTAATGTTCGAACGAAATAATTCGAAATAATTCGAACGATATACATTATTTTCCCTGGTCCACACCGATTCGACATAATTTTTCGAAATAACGCATAATTTCATATCGCGCAAGATAAAAAAAAACACATCTCCTATTCAACCATACAAAAACAAGGTAAAGAGCGTCACAGATAAATGTTCGCTGTTTTTCTTCCCAAGGAAAGCAAAATCAATATCTTCCATCCAATTCCTAAAACGTTCTCCAGAATGAACTCATCCTCATCATCAGAACGGAAGAAAAAAAAAAAAACAAAAGAAAACGCGTTCTGCCCAAAGCAACTCGTTATTAATTTTCTTAAAAAATTTGCCTCGCGAATTCTCTCGCATCCTATAACGATGTTATTTTTTTGTTTGTTCGTTGTCTCTGGACGTTATCGCAGATCTTTAATTTATCGTCTCCGGGACGCGGTGGTGAATCCAACACCCGCGAAGTCGGTTGGCCTCAGGGTCTCGCGCCGAGCCTCGAGAGGCTTTGCGCCCTCTGCAAGGAGCTCGATTCATGGCTGAACGCAGCATCGAACCGCGTGGTCGTCCTACACGCCAGGTGAGAGAACCCCCCCCCCCCCTCCCCCCATCTTTTATATCCCGTAAACCCACAATTTGCACCGTCCTTATACCCACACGTGCACACACTCGTAACTATGTATAATTGCACGGAGTGCAACCATTCGATGGAGATTAAGTGGTGAAGTAACGAGTGAAAAAACGAAAACGACGAAATACCGGTAAGAAGTGTTTTCGCGATGGTGAACTTTGAAGCGAACCTTTTTTTTTTCTTCTTTGGGTTCCAGAGGTGGAAAAGAACGTCTCGGGGTAGCGGTATCGGCGTACATGAATTACAGCAGCATATGCGGAGGTCGTGATCAAGCATTGGACAGATTCGCAATGAGGAGATTCCTGGATGACAAAATTGGACATCTCCACGTTCCCTCGCATCGCAGGTAAACGAAACAATGATAAAGCAGACGAATCTGGCTGATGCAAAGCGCATCCTTGCGTGCCTCGGATCCAACGTATATTTTTTTTTTGCTTTCGATTTTGCGAATTTCCTTTCGAAAATTTGAGCTACGATAATCACGTAGGGAATCGGGTGAAACATGAGCAATTTTGAAGGGTTGTCCAACTATGCAAACTTCAGCACCATGAAACAGAGCGAAAATCATTATTTTAAAAAGAATTCTTTTAAAAAGACTGGCTTGATCGGATATCCGGTACAAGCAGCTAAATTTTCATATACCCGATATTAGGGGGATATATTTTCATATAAAATTTTATTAAAGCTTAGTGATAATTATCAAGCTATCGATATTCGTGAAAGAATCTTTGATTGAATAGCAAATCCTGGCACTCGTGACTAAATAACTGGCCTTGTCTGCGTCCTAAAATACTCAGGAGCTGATCGAATCAATATCGTTAATTCGATTAATTCTCGATGGTACTCGATCCGACACCCCAATGGCTATAACAATTTCCTGATAGTTTGGAATCGTCGAAAAATAAAGTTGCCGCGATAATTCGTACGGAATCGCAAAGTACATAATTAACGTTGCTTCGAAGTTGAATATTATTATATCGTCTCTCTTGATCTCTGCCCACGTTGGAGGTTTTCCTGTTAAAGCTCGAGATTCGAATCTGAACGTTCGCGGAGTTTCATTCTCGTGAAATAAATATTCCTGCGAGCGCGCGCGTATGCGAGAAAAAAAAACATCGTTTCCGATAATCTGCGCTCGTACACGCAGGTAGATGTAATGACGATAATGAGTGCTGTAATGACGCGTGATCGAAGATTCCCCAAGGCGGACATGAAACTTCTGCGACTTTGTCCCTCGCTGGAGGAACTGGAGAAGAAATAACCGCCAGGGAGGATCGTACATTAGCATATCGTCGCGGTTTAATTTTCGTTCTTACGAGACTTTTATAACGACGCCGAGAGCCGGAAGGGGAAGAGGAGTAAAAAAAAAAAAAAAAGAAAGAAAAATACGCGTGTTACAGTGACTAACGTGTCGCCGATAAAAATCAGTTTCGTGACGTTTATGGATGCCCGAGAGACTTGCCGTTGGATTACGAATGTACGTAGAGTGAAAACCCGATTTTCAACCACTTGAGCGAGGCGCTGCGAAAGATCGAGTTCGAAGCGTTAAAATTGGTTCGAAAGTTGCGGTGGTCAGAGGTTCCAAACGGTGAGAGCGTGCGCATAAGCGATCGGTGTTTCAAGAGTTCAGTCAAAAGGGCATCGAATCGTCTTGAAATATGCATAATTTCAGTTTAATATTAATTATTATTAATGAGAAAAGGTAAAAACGATGAAAAATGTGAGATAAAGTTGAGTAACTTCGCCTCGATTAACCTCGACAAAATCGACGAGCCTCGCGTAACTTTGTTGAATCTCGCCTCGTGGTATCTCGACGAGAGATCATTGCATTATTCACAGCTGCTCTCGTTATCGAAATTTTAAAATCCAATTTCTCCCACACTGTTCAACCGCTTGGAATAAAATTTATTGTGTGCATGCAGGACGCTTGCTTTAAGAGGAACATGCTCGGCATTTACCAAAATTTTGAAAAAAATTGCGCAGATTGTTGTTACCATGGGAGAAATTGCGAGCTACGATCCACCGTCTTGCACTTTCACAAATTTCCCGAGCATAAACCTCTGAAGCGGTGAAAAGTACACATTTCGAGCTTTGTTTCATTTATTTTGATGAAGAAATGGCGGAGA